>JAOXNJ010088163.1:0-11964 GCA_028566655.1 Metis holothuriae
TGCTCACCGTCGAGTTGGGCGCATTCAACTTGATGAGCGACCACGAGGAGTACAAGGGTCACATGGTGTTAAATAGTTAAGACATGTGTCAAAAAATATTGTAAAAGCTTGAGCTTGTTCACGCACGTGCTATGAGTAATTGTGCTTCTCTGTTATGGAATAAATATAAAAGAAACGATGCCATTGTTGATAACTTTGACAATATCCCAAATGCATGGTACATTTCTTTGAGTAATAAATATCAATACAGTCTAATACAATACAACTTGCATTCACAATGTCATACCCTACAAATAGCTAAAACACGCCTACGAAATCGCTGTAGCTCATTGAAGATAGCTCACATATAGTAAATCCAATGGCAACACTGCGCATGCTCATGACTAGACATCGGAACAATAAGTGAAAACTTTTGGCAAAATATTTTTTTCAAATTTTAATCCCTAAATAATTTACTTTTACTTTGTTTGTTTTCATTTTTTATGGAACATTTAGGGCAAAATAATATCTGGCCAACAGATTTGGCAAAAACTTTGACAATACTTCAAGTTTCGAAAAATTTAGAAGAAAAACCATTATTTCATTCCACCATGACTAAGTTTTGCCAAATCTGGTTTCCGAAGGAGAGTGCACCCAAAAGAAATTTGCAGGATCATTTGACACCAAAAAATGCCAAAATTTCGGAAATTCCATAAGAAAATTGAAAATTTTTTGAAAGAAATTGAAATACTCCTCTATTTCCCCTGAAAATTTTCAATTGTTCCCCTAAAAATGCCAAAATAATTGAAATTTTGCTAAAAACGGCAAAATAATTTGTTCCCTCCAAAATGGCCAAAATAATTAAAATTTACTTTCATAAGTTTTCACTTTTTTTTCCGCGGTCTACTCATGACTGATTACATCACCTTTGCTCGCCTGCTCGCTGATGGACATGTATGTGTCTGCTGGATTACGTCACCTCCTCGGCCGCCTGCTCGCTGATGACCATGTACACGTCTGGTGTAACACATATTTCGTAAATTACCGTACATTTGACTGTAGTTAGCCGCATTCTGCACTTCGACACGAACATGGACCGCATCGACGGCGATTTGGCCCAGAGACGAGTCTTTGCCGACGTGACACGCAAGATGGAAGAGTTGTAAGTCCAGAACATGAAAGAGAAAGAGTAAATATGTTACTAATTACTTATATGTTTCGTTTTCGTTCAGATATTGTCTGTATCAACGATTGGTCGAGCTTGGCCCCTACGACGGTCCACGCTACTGGCTTGTAGTTCTCGATATGTACAATCAGCTTGTCAACGGTGCCAAACAGCGTATCAGGGATGAGGTGGCATATGAGGTTGAGATGAACAAAGAGGATGAGGATCGCGATGATGCTGAGTGCATGAGACTCGCCGACAAGTTGGACGATCCTGTAATGACTGAAATCAATATTGATTGGCTTCACTAACATGTGTGCTCCCATAATAGCGCTATTCCTTTTTTAGAATGGCCATCTGTTCAGCCAGGATGATGAGGAGTATGCCAATGGAGACGACAATGGTGACGGGGACATGGATGTCAGTGATGACAGTGTGGATGGAGATGGAGATGGGCCCGGAAATGATGATCATAATTGCCATGGAGAAGTGAGTGAGAAAGGCGATGTTTGTGCTTGAAGGGAAAAGCAAAGCTTTTTAATCGCAGGGAAATCCCAAGATTTGGAGAGAAACGAAGAGGAAAAGTAGTAAAAAAGAGTCTTAACACCAGCAACGTATAAATTGCAGACTATTTGGTAGCAGTCAACAATTTGATAATCTTTAAAGAAGTTTTATGTTAGCAATGTGCCATTCCCTGCCAGTCCTACCAGTCTCTAACCATCTCCAACATCTTTCAGTACGTGCCAAAAAGTAAGAGCAAAAAATGCAAGAGTATTTTGCGTGTTGCCATGAACCGCTTGTGTCCATGATAATTTAATATATTTGGCATAATTACAGAGAACACGAAAGAACGAACTTTGCATCCTTACTATGCAATTATTGAGAAGTTACGAATATGAATATCGCAGCCCTTTTGGTATACACATGCTTGCTTTGGGATATGGGTTGCCATTACCTCTAAAGGAACGGACCATAGGGCGGTCTGGTCTGCAAACAGCGTACGTAACCTGGAGCGGAAGAGCTCCTCTGTTTTGGCCAATGTGCAAGAAAAGGGGGGTCAAAATGAGGCGGCCTGCAAATAGTTGACTTCGGCACTGAGCTCATGTCCTCCCCTGGGAGCATTGCCGGAAATGTGCAACTGGACGACCTGGCGTACTCTTCCAGAGCAATGCATGACAGATAATTCTCTCTGAGTCGACGATAGTTGTCCTTGCGAGCATTCAAGTCACAAAGAGCTGCATGACGATAGCTAGCACAAGTGACATCTGTTGAGCGCATAGCTGTCACATGGGCCCTACCTAATTGCTTAAGATCTCGTGCAAGCGTAACGTCCTCTCGAAGTCGTTGCACTGCTTCCTGGAGATCTCCCAACGCCGATTGATTCCCTGACCACAGTTTCAGCATAGCTCGATGAAGCGCATACTCAGATGGAAGGAGAGAAGCTTGCTTCATGGCAATGTCACCAAAAGGAATGGGCGCATCCATGCTCTCTCTCTCCTTGTCACGTGTCCTGCTCTCCTCGTCCTCTGGTGTCCACTCGTCATAGTCGGAGTCCTCTTTGAACACATCCTCCGCTGCCTAAGGAAAATGGAACACAACAGCTGTTATTGAGATAAAATTCTTGCATGTCATTTCATTACAGTTATAGCACAACTTCTGTGGCGCAAACGCGAGTCCCTTGCTGATGTCACCCTCTCGCAATGTTGCCGTCGCATCTGAGTGACCAGGTCCTTGTCCTTATTCATTGCCATAACCTTGCGACACCGTATGTAATCTTGAAACCCGTCTTGCGAAACTGTAAAATAAAAATGCAAAGCATGTACTTAGCTGAACCTTGCATGGATGTTGACAGGGGAGTGTTAGCTGTCAAGTAGCCAAGACTTTGACAACTGTTGAAGCCGTAAGGGATCACACGGCGTCATAGGAGATATGGGACGAAATGAATGTAATGCGCTGGCCATGTATATAAACCATTAATCCCATGGCCCTTCAATACCAAAATCACTTATTAATGTCATTAATTGTTGAATGAACACTGCATATCCAATCAACTCTTCTTTCTCATAAGCCGTAATACAACCAGATTGTCTCATTTCTCTTCTCAGTTTCTATTCGCACGTCTCTGCATGTGGTGTGCGTGGCGTTGGCGTCTTTGTTGTAGGTGTCTTTCTGCCACTGGTGGAAAGGTGCATTCCTTAGATTTGCTGTACTCCGTCAATGCGATGCAGGTGAGGAAAGCTTCTCGGATACGATGATATACATCTTTACGGATTTGGACTTCCGCCAGCGCCTCCTGAAAGATGTTATTTGTTGTTTTCAAAACCCTAAGGAACGCCTCACCGAGTTCTTTGTTATCTCGAGCGATGGTAAGCTCAAGCTTCAGTTGAGGTTCGATCTCCTCCAGCAATGAAATGGACCGTCTGTTACTCCACCACAGCAAATCTTTTGCGCGCCTCAAAGCTCTCTCTGGATCTGTGATTTGCTGCTGACAACGCACCACATTGCCAAACGGAATAGTTCTGTCTTCCATGGACAAAGTCTTACATTCAGACCCTCGGTTTTGAAGGCTCGTAATGTAAGGTGTCTTCCAATAATCCTTGTTGGAGTCCTCGGGAAAAATTTCCTCAGCCTCCTTTAACCAAAATTAGATAGCATCATTGTTACATAGAATTTGTACGAACTAGATGTTTCGGGAATAGTTGATTTTGTTTGCTGCATACTGCAATTCTGTTCGGAGCGAGTTGACGGCGTTCCTTAGGATTTGTGGCCTTGCGAAGAAACATTTCATGGCGACTTCGGATGAGGCCCTTATAGGTACGGCCTTCCTTCAATGCCTCATTGCCTTCCAATCCTTCACAAGCTGGATGCCAGGGTTCAGAGAGCGCCCGCAAAACATTCTCATCCAAGACGTCATTGCCATCGTGTGTAGAGGTCGCAATAGCACCCAACAATGGTGTCGTTTGTCTCTCGTGCTGCTGTTGAGGAGTGACCATTGCAGGGGCCTTGAACGGCAACCATCTCAAGGGCCCTTTCTGACCACCAACGATTTTCGCTGCTGTTGTGGGATTTGCAGGGTGAATTGGAATGGCTTCATATCTGCCTGTTTGGAAACGAGTTCTTGCATTTGTTGGGTGACTCCTGGTTGGTGGTGGAGTGGGGGAGGATGTACCAGATGTCATGGTTGCTGTAGCCTCTAAACGCCTCGGTTTGCCGTTGGTCCAACTCTTGTACATGGTTGCCGATGAATCGTTGGCCAATGTTACGCAGGGAGGTGATGAAAAATGGCAGTCGCTGTTGAGCAAAGAAAGTTTTGTTCAGTAAAAGAAGACCAAAGACAAGACAAGTCATGGCATGGATTAACAATGGACCATTTATGGAAAAGTTAGATGCCCCAGCTTCGGGCATTGTCTTTCTGTGAGGACCTACTAGCTCACAAGAACGTTACCTAAGTGCACTAACACCTTGAGGCAATGACAGGACAGTCCTTCCATCAATGGCACTCTTGGACAGCGGCCCGGTGTATCGAGATGCATATTGGTTTAAAGCAATGCTTTTTATGTAGGTCTCACGAAGGCTGCGGTAATTGCTCTTGCGACGGTTTAGGGAGGAAATGGCAACTCTTCTTTTTGTGCATCCACATGAATTGGTCATTCTTGTGAGATTTACATAGCTCCTAGCCAGTTGCTTCAATTCCAACGAAAGGCGAAGCTGTTTCGCCAGCTCTTCCTTTGCCACCGCTATCTGAGGCCTTGACTCTTCGTTACCAAGCCACAACATGTGAGTGGCGTTGTGTAATGAGCGCTCCGGAGCAGTGGAGCCCATCTGGGAAATTGCCTCGCACTCAAAGGGCACGACGTCTAGTTGCAAATCCGTTTCATCTGCAACTTCCCTTCCCATGCGCTCGTCGCACTCTCTCCATTCTTCGTCTCCTGAATCCTCTGGATATTCCCGCTGTACATTCTTCAAGGGCAACCCATGTCCGTTAAACTTACACATCACATAGTTCAATCTTAGAAATACAATCATGTTTACCATCACTTCCTCGGTGCGCGGAATGCAAGCCTTGGTGAGGCATTGATTTATCCTGTATTCATGTCTTTGACGATCCAGGTTGGGTATGGCCATGGCAGCACCGGAAGTTGAGCTTTTGTTAGCGGCATTGAGCATCAGATTCACAGTAAAGGGCAGGGGGTTCACGGCCACGGGTTTTGCCGACTCTGGCAAGGTCAGCACCCGAGTCCTCAAGGATGCCTTCCATGAGCACTCATCTGGTTCCTCGTCGTCGCTCTCTTCAACACATGTATCCGCAGTGAAGGGCATATCTGAAACATAGGGTAACATAAAAGCAGAGTGTATGAATGACCTGGTTACAGGATGACTGACAGGTCATTATCTCAATTCACGGATGTATCCCACAAGCTCAGCTCATAATGTCGTTCACAACGCAGCACAATACGTTGTCAACTTTCAGAGCGGTTACACAGTCTTCCACTGTTGATGTCACAGACTCCGTTACACAACCAATAATTTGCTGGTACTGACTGCACCAGCTGCTGGTCTGAAACAGTGGTCTCGTGAGAAAGCGGGCACTGCCCATCAGTTGGTTCCCCACAATCCGCTTAATCCGGAAGAAATGGCGTTGTATTGTGCAATATGCGATACTGTTGCAAAGATATTGCGTGTCCTTCTCTTCTGTTGTGAACAAGTGCTTCCTTTCAATGACATCTGCAGTTGGTAACCGTGACACTCCATGTAGATATCGCGCAGCCTGGAGTAGACTGGCTCCAGAACTATGAATTCCAGCAAACACAATCTGCATATAATTCTCGATGGGGAAGGTACTGAATAGAAGAGGGCTGATTCTTCTCTTGACACACTGCTCAACCAAGTGTCTAAGGCTATGGAAATTCATTGTTGCCATTTCGAGCCCCCAAATGTCGGCAAAGTCGTTGCAAAACAAATCCACCACTTTGTACATTGTCGACACTGTCTCATCGGACAAAGGCGACTCCTTCCACATACAGTAGACTAAGGTTGAGAGAAGCAACAGAGAGATGAATTGCTCATCACTCAGGTATGGTCGAAGTAAGGGCACAAAGTACAAGAAGAAATTGATCACAAATTTCGCCTTCCAAGGCTTCGACATGTCCATGTCAGAATGATTAAGTGACATTTGCCGTGCCAGTTGTTGGGCAAACAAATCAGCTTGTACGGCTCTTCTATCACCAGGACGAAGTCTATGTCTACTGATTTTCCCTTTCTCATAGCATAACAGACTCCTCAGCAACGTCTTCCCTAAGCCCTGGCCAATAGCGTGCATAACATCAACTGGGAAGGACGTAGGCACTTTCACAAATCCTGCAAAGGGAGAGATGCCCTTGACGCCATTCCGCCAAGGGGGTGAGTAATGTCGTGACCTTTTTCGCTCTGCTGTTGGGTTGTCTTCGAAGACGGTTCGGCCAAGATAACTCTTGCCTTTCTGGTGGCAATAAAAGCAGCCATCAAAGCTGCTATGTCCTGCATGGTTAAGGGCAAATGCCCTTGCTGGAATGTCGCAAACGACATCAACAACTGTAATGCCACCGGCTTTTAATTCAGAACCACAGGACTGCACGAACTGGTGGGAAGGCTTGGAGCTGCCTGACGTCGGTTTTGAAAGTCCTACTACGATGATGTCGTATCGTCGTGTGGCCGTCCTGTATTCGGAAAATGTACGAGGTTGAATGTAGACAATCATCGGCCAAAGAGAGGAGGAACCGTTGTTGTATGGATCTCCACCATCCAAGGAGACAACACCTCTTCTGGAACTCTGCTTGCCAATCTGTTGTTCATATCTCTGCAATTGGGGACCAATGTCAAAGATGACGTACTCGTCTTCGTCCGTAATTCGTAGATTTGGTTGGAAAGGCGTGGGTTGCTTAATGGCCAAACCCAATGGCAGAACGCTGTTGACAATGAGATACAACTCCTTTCTATGCTTATCACTTAGGCGAGAAGATATAGCAAAGGCATTTAAGAGAGCCTCAAAGCCTTCCTTGGACATTCCCATGCCCGATGCCAGCCAAATGTCCATACCTTCGCCTGTGCCATGTGCATTATACAGTCTACATGCTCTGTTGGAACCATTGTCGTAGTTGTCTTCTCCGTAATCAAACGAACTGGTGATCGTGCTGACAGTTGTGGAAGAATGGCTTTCCGCACATGAACTGTTGCCCAATGTTGTTCTGGAACCGCTGCTGGAACTGCTACCGGCAGGCATCCAAAACTCGATCTAGAAGATAAAACATACATTTGGTGATTGTAAGCGGACAAAATCTTTTCATTAGAGAACAAAACTATGCCATTCTCACATCATCATTGTCATCCGTCTGCATTTGCTCATAGGTGGAGTTGGAGATGCAGAGGTCCGCTTCGTCGTTGGCGGTGGAGTCGTAGATGTCCGCCCCGTCATTGGGGTCAGAGGCGCTGACTTCCGCTCCGTCGTTGGCGTCGAAGGCGCAGAGGTTCGCCCCGTCATTGGGGTCAGAGGCGCTGACTTCCGCTCCGTCGTTGGCGTCGAGGGCGCAGACATCTGCCCCGTTGTTGGCGTCGAAGGCGCAGACGTCCGCTCCGTCGTTGGCCTCGAGGGCGCAGACGTCTGCCCCGTTGTTGGCGTCGAAGGCGCAGAGGTTCGCCCCGTTGTTGGCGTCGAGGGCGCAGACGTCTGCCCCGTTGTTGGCGTCGAAGGCGCAGAGGTTCGCCCCGTTGTTGGCGTCGAGGGCGCAGAGGTTCGCCCCATCATTGCTGTGATGACGCTCTTTATAAGGTCGATGAAGTTTCCAATGAGATGAATAAGGCACTTCATCCCTGTTTCGTCTCCAAGCACTGTAAGGCAATGGGGACACGTGTTTAATTGCAATTGTTTGTTTACATTTACTTCACTTTTGCTCTTGTTTACTGACCCTACATGGCGCAGCCTCCTCGAATACCCTAACCGCATACTACAGGTGTATGTACTGTAGGTACATCCACTGTACAATGCCAGTATATGCGTCGACGCAATGGACGGCAGTCACGCCGTCACCCAGCCGGCCTCAGTACGGCTGCCCGATCCCGCCTGCCTAAGGCAGAGTCTGCCCGTTGAGGTCGCTGTACAATCCTGTATGCGTAGACGCAACAGACGCCAGTCACGCCGTCACCCTGCCGGCCTCAGTATGGCTGCCCGATCCCGCCTGCCCAAGGCACAGTCTGCCCGCTGAGGTGTTGCGCAATCAGTTCCGGTGTGCCGTAATCAGTTCCTGTGCGACTGTTGGCGAGTGAGGACATCTGTTGCTGCTCCACATCGTTCTGCAGGGTAATACAGCAAACCGTGGCCAATAACTGTCATCATTTGTGCGCCAAACAATCCATCATGCCCCTCCTTAGTCCATGATGTTACCAATCAATCAATCAATTAAGTAATCAAGGGCGTTTTTTTTTTTTCTGCAAGCGTTTCGTTTCAGGAATCCGATCGGTGCGTGCGTCTGGCCATGAGCGGTGCCAGCGTCACGCACCCCATTACGTGCAATGCAATCAACCAAGCAATCAACCTTGTCCGTCATTAGTCCATCACATTTCCAATCAATCAATCAATCAGCCATTCAATCAATCTGGGCTGTTTTTGCAAGAGTTTTGTTCCAGGAATCCCAATGGCGCGCGTCCCCCCGCGCGACGCCGCTTGCTGCAACCAGTTGTGCATTCATTTTCTGCGGATCCCTTAATCCATCAATCACTCAATCACTTAATTACCTGTTGCATTATACTGTTCAATCGCTCAGTTTGCAATCACTTATATGTCTCCGAGCTGTGCAGTCAAATGGGGTTATGTGGATGATATTTACATGTGTGGATGACCTATTCCATATTTGAGTGATTGGCAACCAATTCATATGCTTAATTGTTCCTTTGCATTTTGTAGATGGCGAACAGTCGACCCCGCAGACACCATGTGACCCATGCCATCGTCTACTACGAGAAGGATGATTCCCACAGCTTCCTACGGGTAAAAACATTCGATATATTGTAGCACAACTTCGTGTACAAGTGGTGATTGACAGAGACATGTTCTGTTTCATAGGTCGGTGATGGCCCCAAGGATGTGCCTAGGAGTAAGGCTCAGGTGGGTGCCAGGTTCACCATGACGTTCCAGGACTCTCCATACGTCGCTGAAGTGGTGTTCGTGGGTGACCTGCGCACGACTGCCAAAGCGTTTGAGCGAAGGAGCTCTGACGATGACAAAAGAAAGAGGAAAAGGTACTCGAAAACCGAGTAATGCGACAACATAACTTTAAAGCGTTGCATTCATCCTGCCTTTCAAATTCCCTTAGAGCCCAGAAGCCCGCTAGAAAGTTCACAATGGAGGAACGGCCTGCGCTGGCCCCCCCCCTTGAGGGTGACGATGCGGAAACACAGTTGGGTAAAGTTCCTATTCTAGAAAAGGTTTTCTTGTTCGGCCGGTTTTTTGTTTTTTTCTTTTGCTCGCTTATGATAAGCGATAACGCACCATAACGTACAATGTCTGTCGCAACAATCATGATAATCAACTCGTTGTGCGTGCTCCTAGATCGAGAGAGAGAGCTCCCAAACGACCGATCCCTGGTGTCTTACAGCCAAGGTAAGCGCATAAAGTATCCAATGCGAGAGCCACCAATACACATGGCATTTTTGTTTCCAGACGGCGACAATGAGGATACTACGGTGAACGACGGAAGCCCTGCCAATGGAGGATCTGTTCGTCAAGACCGTTCCCTTGAAATCCTCAACCTCGGCAGCAACGTTTCCGGCAATGATGCTGACCACAGAGACGAGGACAGAGAGGTTCTGAATTCCCCTTTAAGCCAGGTCGGGGGCGACGTCCAGAATGCAGGCCATAGGAGCAATGGGAACAGCAAGGGGAACACCAGTCGCCATAGCAGAACGGGAAATCACCCCAGCACCACTAACGGCAAAGCCATCCCTAACAATGCAGTTACTCGCCGCCAGGGAAATTCCAATGCCATACTTACTCCTCGTCCGGGAACTTCCAATGCCGGAATTGCTCCTCCCAGACATAGAACACATCATGGAGACAATGATGACGAAGATGCTGTTGAGATCAACGATGCTCTAGGGATTGACCCAAGGCAGCAAGATGTCGATGAAGACATGAGCTATAGCAGTGAGGACGTAGACCCGGCTGACGACCCTAGAGACGATCAACAAGACGATAACGACACTGACATGGACCAGATTCCTGAGGATGACAGCAATGGCAACCTGGATGCCCGACGTGCTTTCACTAATAGGAATGCTTCAGGGGGGACGTCTGACGAGAGTGAAAAAGAAAATAAGCGTAAACGCCGCCGCAGGCGTCCCATGACCCCCCCCCGAGCATCGCCAAGACATCAGTACAGGCCAGGCAAGGTCGTCATTACAAGTGATAACTTGGGCAGAAAAAGTGGAGTCGTCCACACGCTTTACGTAAGCAACATTTGTAGCTATCACAAATTACTTAATTACCTGCAACAATTTCGATTCCTTCCTTTGTAACATTCCACAGGGAGCCTGTCGCTTATCCAAACGAGAGGTCAAAGCTTACCTCAATTTCAGCCAGGATTCTGCCAGTGGGATAGTTTTGACATCCGCGGTGCGTTCCCTCTTTCGCAACTTCTTCAAGGACTGGATGAAGCGAACGGCCTCCACTAACAGGAGGACAAAGAGGGTGCAAATGACTCAGGTGGAACAGGAACTGTTGTTTACGATCATTCACGAGCAGTATGGGTACAAGTTTCCGTTTGTTCTCGATGACGGAGTTCACCGTTCCACTGAGGAGGAAACTGGTGCCAATCGTCGAAGTGTGATTAATTCACTGGTGCAATTGCCAAGTGACATCAAAACGACCAGAAAGAGACAGGCGTCAAGGTACCTGCAGTTACATATTGTAGACATTACGACCCTCATGTATTACATTGTGTGATTTGTCCTCCCTTCTTAGCGACTTTGTTGAGCAGCCATCGACTCTATCTTGCGAATGCGGCATCACTCGTGAGATGGATGAGGAGGGAGGCCTCTGCACCTCTTGTTGGTTCTTCTTCTGCTACGATCACGCTGATGTACATGCCACTGCCAATCCCACGCACGTGATGTGTATGGTGCCCAGGTTCAGGGGGTGGAAGAGACGCTAGGTCAGTTCGAACATGCATCATTTCTCCTTTGCGTGTCCAGTAATGTACAATGTTATTCCTGTTCCAGACATCTGGGCATCTAGTGTACTCAACTCCATTCCATTGCCGTTTGATGCAGCCAATGCCAGCATTCTCCTGTTTCCGTCGTCTGTACATACGATATCAACGCCTCATTGCTGGTGGCAAAATGAAGGCGTCGACATCAGTGGGGAAGTATGAGTCCACCACAATGGAGAAGTGTGCGTATCTGGCCGGTGGTCCTGTCCCCATATGGGTACCTTCTCGAGCCGAAGTATCGATTTCACTATGCTCCTCCACTCCCCCTACTTGCCCAATATTGTATTTCTGTTGCCAAACTGACACATCAATGTGGCCCCCGCCTCGAACGAATAATCCATACCAAACTGTTGGGTGCACCCTACTGCTCTGGACTCAATGAGCAAAATGTGTTCCCTTATATGACATGTTAATCCAGGGGCACACCATGAGCACAAGAACTCTGCCTCAGCCGAAACATTTCGTATCCATCTGTATTAGACTCCCAATAATTCCCTTATGTTGGTCCCCTAATTGGCCCTAGTCTATTTTTCCCAATACTCTATGTTCAAAGGACAACATACAATCCCCACAATAAATTGC
>JAOXNJ010088274.1:0-11959 GCA_028566655.1 Metis holothuriae
CTCGTCTTCTTGATCTTGATGCCGAGGTTCTCCTGCAGCAGCTCGCGGTCCTCCTCGTCGATGTCCTCCTCGTCCTCGGACCGAGACCGAGATCGACGCCGCCAGCGACGCGAGTGGCCTTTGTCGTTGTCGTCGGCCTCGTCGTCGTCATCCTAAATTGCGACAAACAATTGTTCAACATTATTTACACGTGCAACACGTAGACCCACCAAGAAAATAAGGGAATGTTTGGTTAAAGTTCTGACCGCGATGAATCCCTTCATTTCCTCTCCGGCCTTCTGCTCGTCCTCCTCCTCCTCGTCGTCGTCGTCCTCCTCGTCCGAGCTGATGACCGCCTTGGCCCTCTTCTTGGACGGCGACGTCTTCCTGCTCTGCTCTCCTCCGCTTCCATCTCCTCCTCGTCGTTCTCGCTCTCCGACGCCTCGCGGTCGAAGAAGTCGGCCATGGCGACGTCGTTTGCGTTGTTGCACGTCGTTGGCGACGTGCGTTGACTTCGCTGCGACGCGTCTCACTCACTGCGCGGCGGCGCGACAGCTGCACGACAATCGCGGAGGGCCAAAACGGCGGCGCGTGTGTGACCAACGAAAACAGAAAAAAAACACCTAAAACCCTTCACATCAAATGTCCTTAGTTTCGTAAAAAAAAGAGTTTTAAAGGAGACTCCAAAGTCGATTAAAGGTTTAGATTGATGCCTTTTGTCTCAATGCACTTAAACCATACGAATGACACATTAAACATCTGTCACTTAGAGGTTGAATAGTAAAATATCTATTTGGTTATTACTGGTCACACACAGCCTCTGCTACTGCTTTAGTACTAAAAACGTAAACAAAATCCGATTGCCTTGAGGCGAAGCACGTGGTTGATCTGGTTGACGTCGATGATGTCGTCTATGTGGCAGTCGCCTTCGCAGCTGTCGCGGCGCCTCGAGACCGAGCCCATGTTGAAGACGTCGCTCGAGACCGACCTGTTCGTCTCGTTGCTGCACATCTCGCCCTCCGTCTGGGCCGACCTGGAGTCGGTGGTGCAGACCGGCCTCGCCCACTGCAACGCGTCGATGGTCAGCAAGGAGTGGACGAGGGACACCTTGGTATTGGCCCTGAGGTTGCAGTCTTGGCAGACGCCCAACTTTGCGTTGGAGTCGAAGCAAGTGTTGGTGTTGGGGCCCGAGTCCGCGTCGGTGTCGGCCGCGGAGTTCAGGTCGCTTTGGGGCGCGTCCAAGTGCGAGTTGCGTCGCTTTGCCAACGGCTCCATCCTCGAGTCGGCGTCCATCGCCAATCCCTGGGGCCCCCCGGGCGTCTTGGCCGCCATCATCTCGCACCTGGCCTTTGTGCACCTGAACAACGACCACTTGATCGTCTTGCCACATTACTCCAATCTCGTCTCCAGCGACGTTCTCGATGGCTCCCATCTGCGTCTTGTTCGTGATATGCTGCAAAATCTCGTTCATCTGCTCTTAGATGTTTCCGATGAGCAGCTGCCAATGCGAGCTGTGCGTGGCGTCGATCCCGTTCTGCACTCCGGCCTCGACTTGCATTTGTACAGGTCCAAGGACGTGTTTAATGTCTCCAAGAAGGCCAAGTGTCCCGTCGAGTTGAACGAGGAGAAAAATGCGTTGTTGCTCAAGTCCCAAGCTCGCATTTCGCCGGCCTTAACGAAGGCAATTGCAGTGTTGATAGACGTCACGCACCGCAAATCCATGGGCGCCGACAAATTCGAGCACTTGCGTCTGGCCTACCTCATCAATTTGAAGAAGAAATTGATTGTCAAGAAGAAATTGCCTTGTATCATCCAGAACGAGAAATTGTTGGTCATCTTTGAGAATTTCGTCTTCAGTCTAGATTTGGAGCCGCCAACGAGACTTGCGAGGCCGGAACACGCACTCAGTGCTTACCTACAAACGAATTTGGCACTGCCATTCATGGGCGCTTGGTGTGGCGCCAAGGCACTAACACAGGCTTGGATCACTGCTAAAATGCTCGATCCAGTTGTTAATGAGGCCTTATTGGATTTGTTATTGGCCCATTGCTTTCTGAGACCCGTGGCCAACTTGGAGCCGCCGGCAACACCTGAGGCTGCCTTTATCAGATTCCTCGATCTCTTGGCTTTCTACGACTTCCAGAATCACGAATTGGACCTTGGCATTGATCACAAGATGGAAACAGTATCAGAGCTAGCTGTTAATGAAGAAGCAGTTGATGAAGACGAAGTTTATCTCAAGGTTCCTACTCCATTCGACAAGGATCGTTTCTCTAACTTCAGTACCGATTTGAGTCGCACAGATGCCAGACGACTCATCAATCTGGCTCGTCAATCCCTTAAACTACTCGTGTCTTCAACGCAGAAGCGAGTCTTGGTTGATAATATAACTTCATTATTACTGCATCAAGACCTTAGTATCTTCGATCTCTTGATTTATTTAAAGCCTCTTTTGGTGCCCAAAAAGGTAAAAAGAGAAAGCAAGATTAAAGAAGAAGAAGGGGAGAAGAACGAGGACGATGTTGATGAGGTTGTAATGGTGAAGGAAGACGATGACGAATCTGGGCAACGAAAGAGAAAACTAAAACTAAACCCCATCTTCCCCGTGGTCGACTTCGACCCGGCCTGGCGCTACGTGGAGGAGCTAAAGAGCAAGTTCGACCATGTGGCCGACTTCTACTACAGCAAGGGCGGTCACGTGATCGGCGTGAGATTGACGGCCGACCACTCCGAGTTGGGCATGGCCGAGGAGCTCGAGGTGCTTGGAATGGGTCTTGTTAAGCGTGTCGTGTCGCAAATCAAAAATGAAGCATTACAATCGTAAGAAATACATCTCTGGAAATTTGTATAAATTCGAAATTTCATCAAGCCGCACTCACATTAGCCCCTTTCTGGCGTGCTGAATGGTTAAGATCACTTCCAATGGTTAGTACACTGATATCAAATGGCTATATTTGAGCAAATTGGAACAAAATGTCGGTTAAAATTACGTTTTAAGCTCCGGTTGAAATATCGAAAATTTTCGGCAAGAAAGGCTAGTTGACTACGTTGAAAGGAGGAAAAAGACGAAAAAGACAGCGCTTACTTTTCCTTCACATAAATCATGAAGCTACGAATTCGCATTTGGAAATGGAAGACAAAACCGAGAGGGAAAGAGCTAAATCTACTGAGAAACCTAGTAGTATTGCAATGAAAATTCTCTTTGGACATGTTTGGCTTAGAATCTAACTGGAACAAATAAGGAGACATTGGTTGAAAAAAGCAGCCTGAGATTAGTTAAACACGTATTAGTACGTTCCTTCCTACTGAAGTTTCTGAGATTCGGGGAAATTTGACTTGTTCCAGAGGATGGGTCGTGGTAGAATTTTGCTTCGAAGATGTGCAAATAAGTCATTCTTGAAAAATTGTAGCAATTGCAGGAAATCAAGAACCTGAAAGGTGAGTGGTAGGTAGAAAGGGATGTGTGTAATATACGAGTAGAACCGCCTGAGCTGACCTGCAATAAAAATTACATTTCCATTAGGATAAGGGAATTTTGAGAATATTTTTTTACCGTTGAGCCTCGTCAAGGCCAAACATTCTATACGTCAATCATGACCTCTCCTCTCCAAGATTCATTTCAGCTCGTGGCCGATATAATTGCTAGTCGAAACATGCAAAAAAGACAATATTACCAACAGTTCTTATTTGCTTGTATTGGCTCAATCTTTGCCCAAGGTGTTACCGCTGATTCTCGCTCGTCAAAGTTTGTCTTCAATTCGATGCCTTGTTTGGAAGTCTATTGCTGTCGATCAGTCGGCAATGGACGATCGACGGTATTGTAATATCTTTTCACTGTTGTGACCAGATGAGAACGTTGATCAGAGTCTGCAAAGGAGCACGAACTTGAAAGGTTTACTTTTTGCATATAGATTTAGTATGTTAACCCAAATGATTTCTAATGTTTGAGTCCAAACCGTTGTCTCCACGCTCTTTTGATTAATTGGCATGGGCTGCCAAGAAGTTTGCCAGCTTCAGAGCTTTTGTCGCCAGCCTTCCATAAAAGCGATCTAGATCTCTTTCTTCGGCTCTGTTAACTTGGCCCTCATCATTCATGCGCTCTAAAGCGACAAAAATAGCAGTGAGCCTAAGGTCTCGATTCATGCCTTTTACAGCATGAGCTGTTCCATGAAGAGCTTTTGTCAGAAAATCGAGATCGATGTCGTTAGAGTCGTGGGCCTCCATGGAAACCGACACAAGAGCCTTTTTTGCCTTCAGCTGATACTGCGTACCCGCTTGATCCAGTTGAGTCCCTTGAGCTGCACACCACTCGGACGCCTCCACGGAAGGGCATTTGAAACTGAGGTCAAGCATTTCTCCAGTGTCCAAATTCAGAAGGGACACTTCTTGCTCAGATCTCCAGAAAAACAAATCACCAATCTCAGCACCTCTGCACACAAGGCAGGCGTCCGCCATTAGAATAGTACTTATGCTGGGAAGCCTTTCAAGTGCCATGGTGGTAGCAATGGCGGCATCTAGGTTGTGGTTCGCACTGCAACAAGCTACCACAACTGGCATGGCAGACTCCGGACAAAAGCCAACACACGCCAGGGGCAAACTTAGATGGTTGAGCGAAGTTCTCTCGGCTCCCATGGCACTCTCGAAGGCGTAGAACAGTCCAGGTCTAGTGGTGAAGATCAAGAGAGTCGAGCCGTCACGGACCTCAGTGGAGGTCTTGACAAGAAGCCCCTTCGAGAACGTTTTCTTCGGGCAGCGCTTAGTAGACCCTGGAACAGCAAAGGATAATGAAGTTTGCAAAGTGTTACCAATGGATCGGAATAGTTGCGAAAGATTATAAGCTCTGTCTAGGTTAATGGTTGATTTTCATTTTATCTTTCGCTAAGCATATTCAGAATTAATGACGCAAAACATGTCACAACTGAGATATTTCAAGTACAGTAACAGTGGTTTAGCAGATGTCCGACGACAGTTTTCTTTTTCTTTTCCAAACTAACTCTCCATCCCCATTATTCATGTTTTCAGCCCCACAATTAAAGTTCAAAGAAAAATGGAAAGAGATGCTGGATAAATAGAGATTCTCTAATCTGGCTGATGGACAAGACGGAAATTCTTAAAAATAAAAGGTAACACTTGCCAAAGATTTATTGGACTTTCAGGAAGTATGCCTCATTTCCATAGAGATTTACAATACGATTAGCAGAAACAAAAGCAGGAGATGTCGTAGTTTACTAAACACACTGCAGAAAAATTTGGGCCTGCATAGGTATTGACTAAACCACTTTTGGGGGGAGTCTAATAAGTTCTCGCATTTGCTCACCAATTGTGTGCGATATAGCATGGGAAAATTACATTGTACATACTCGTACTTGTACTGTCTAGTCACTCGAGTGTGTGGCCGATCTGCGAGACCAGTGATGTGGCGCCACTCGATTTTAGTGGCGCCGGCGTCACGTACTACTATGTTCTTATATGTACTACACTATACTACTGTACTATGAACACTATGTACTACATAATATGAGGACCAATAAAACTTTACTTACAATAATTTCAACTTACTGTTGCGAAACGTTCACGAAAAAAAGCAAAAAAAATCCACTTTTATTAATGAAAAATAAAAGTTTTGAGCGATTTTTCGCAAAATTTTCGAATTTCCCGCCAAATTTTGGCGCCACTCTGGCGCCAGTACATTTAGTGGCGCTGGCGCCGGCGCCGGCGCCGGGCAAAATCAGTGGCGCCAAGTGGCGCCGGCGTCGGCGCCACATCACTGTGCGAGACCCAACCTTCCCGAGACAGATCTTCGCAGGGACAGTTGTGCGCTTTTAATTAGCTCAATACGTATTTGAGGAAATTTTTATGGGAACCAAACTGAGTGTAATACTCGTACTTAATTTATATTTTTCTTGAAATTTTCTTGGGTGGCCTATTCCTAAATTGAAGATCTGAAAAAAGTTAGTAGTACTTTAGTAGTTTTGAGGCTTTTCAAGAAGAATAGAATAACTTACTTATAATTAAACATAAAAAAATAATTTCGCAATAAATTGCTATATACAAACCATGAAAGTCTCAAACCCCAGGAATGCTCATCGACAGCTGACTGTCGCAGCGTACGGACGCCTCCGACTCCTCCTGCGACTTCAAGGCTCTCGTGTTCGGCTCCTAGGGCACCACCAAGGCTACGTCGCACTTCTTCAGGTAGAGGAAGTAGCCGAGCCTAAGATGGGCCCCAAAAAGCCCAAAGAAAAAGACAAGAAGACCGTGAGGAACCATAAGAAGATCGATGACGACGCTCGCTGTAGTGGAACGACAGCTGACGCTGAGGGCCACCACGAGGAGGGCGACGACGACCTCGACAACAACGGCGGTAACACCCAAAGGCACAGGGGCGCGACCTTCGTCAGCCCCAAAAATGTTGCCCAATTTAATAAAAACAACGAATCGGTTGGCTCCGCTACCGATTCGCAAATAGAATTCGAAGAAAACGAAAACGAATTGGTCGGCTCCGCTACCAATACGTGGAAAATAATGCAAAGTAAAAAGAATAAAGGCTTAACCAAAAATTCTGGAGTGGTTGGCTCCGCTACCACTACAGAAATATCTGGTGCTCGCCCTAAAAACGTCAATCAAATTCAAAATAGACAAGCAAACCAAAATACGAATCAAAACCAAAATCAAAAACTAATAGTTAACAATGACGAATTTCCTTCCTTACAAAACGCTACTGCGAATGGGGCACCGGGAAAGGAACACGCTGTTGGCTCCGCTACAGCGTCGACCTCGACCTCTGCCTCATTTGCGGCTGCTACGAAGCAAAACTTAAATCTACATCAAAATCAAAGGAATCAAAAGAGAAGTGCACCTACGCCCTCTCCAAATTCAAATCAAATTCAATTACAAAGAATTAAAAAACTCATACTGGACGATGAAATAGATAATATAGATATTGAAGAAATAACTAGAAAAGCAGATGAACTCCGTCAGGCTCTGATGGACGAAGAAGAAGGAGACGACGATGACGACAACTTTTTTGAAAATATGCTCTATGTAGAGCGTAAAGACAAATCAAATTGCGAACAAAATAAGAACTACTGCCCCGAAGATAAGAATAACATAAAAGACGCAGTTAGTAAATTTCAAATAAGAAACCTTATGTCCCCAATTTCGGAGGACCTTAATATTGAATACGTACGCGAAACCAGGAAATGCGTCCAAATTGCGTGCCTTACGGCAACGGGCAGGGACGAAATTAAAAAATACATAAATAATAATTTAATTGATGGAATTCAATTTAGAGCAAATCAAGTGGGTGACCGGGCTCGTTCGGTCATCACATTCCTATTAAACGAAAATTGGCATGGTATCACCACTGAGGAAGCTACAAAAGGGATTCTAGAGGTAAAAAATAGGAAAAACTTTAAGGGCGAATACCAAATAGTAAATGAGTACATTCCACAAAATCGGCCGGAAGCCAGGGTGGTCGTTATACTAGTGAACAATGAGTTCAAGGACTTCATGGAAGCCGTGGAATGGGCTCCGTACGGATCTGGTGGACGAATGTCGTTTCGACTAAAAATACCGTTACATAAAAAGCAAAGGCAACTAAAAGTAAAAGAAAACGAAAATGAAATGAGTGGAGACAATAACAATAAAAAAGACGATCCAAACAATAAAAGTAAAGGAAGTAACGAAAAAGAAATAAATGAACCAAAAAACGTAAACCTGACAAAAAGACAGGAACGACTAATTAGAAGACGAATTAGAAGAGACAATCAAAGAACGTTACACGAATTAAATGTGCTGGAAGCGCAACTAACGAAGCGCCAAAAACCCCATCACAGACAGGAAGGAAACGAGGACAAAGAGGTAGTAAATAACAAACATAAAAGAAGTAAAGATAGTGCTAATAACTCTAGAGAAATTATAAAAAGAAAAACAACAATTCTAAATAATATAAACGTGAATCATATGGTACAGGAAACCGATGTTGGTGAAGGAGACGTCAAAGACGACGATGAGGGCGTGCTTCTCGGCCACGACGATGAGCCCATGGATGGGCAACCTCGAGGAAGTGACGACTACACTCTGCTCGAGGACGAGATGGCTGACGAGGAGCTAGATGAAGACCAAGAAATATAGTTCAATAGCACTAAAAATCGCTGAATCCTCGAATAAAGTTTTAAAAAATGGCTGCAAAAAGCTTAAAATTTGTTCAATTGAATCTGAATCACTGTAAGAGTGCAAGTTTATCTCTCGAGAGGTATATCTCCGAAAACAATATTGATATTACTATAGTTCAAGAACCATATCATTATAAAAACAAAATAATTGGTTGGAAAAAGCACAATGTCTTCTATGCAAATATCAACGAAAAAGGAAACGTTGAACGGCCTAGAGCCGCCATAATAGTAACCAAACAAATACAAGCTACAATAACGCAGGAATCATATAGTGATGTAACTATAGTAAGGGTAAAAGGGCGTAACGTTGACACGTTTGTAGTGTCAATTTATTCACCAATAGATCAACCCCTCTATGACCAACTTCAAGTAATTACAAATATAATGCATAAACACAAAAACTCGAATTTCATTATAGGCTGGGACACAAATGCTCACTCCACCATGTGGGGCAGCAAAGTAAATAACAAGAGAGGCAACGAAATGGACGATTTTCTGATCAATGAAAATTTAATTGTATTAAATGATGGATCACCGACTTTTCAAGCAAGGGGAACAGAGACACATATAGATATTACAGCAACAAAAGTTGAAAACCAAAACAGTCTCCAAAGATGGAGGACAAATGAAAATGAAGTAATGCTATCAGACCACGTTCTAATAACATTTACATCACAAATACATGTCTCAACAAATTCATTTCGGGATATAAATAAGACAAATTGGAATTTGTTCCGTAACGACCAGACACGAACCTATATCAATATTACAGATGATACAACACTAAATGAAATAACTGAAGATTTCATAAACAAAATTACTGAATCATTCAAACGAGCTTGCCCAAAATCGAAAGTTACATACAAAAACGACTGTGATTGGTGGACCAACGAATTACAGGAACAACGAAGGCAGTTACGCAGAATTGCGCACTACAGACGCCAAAACGCAAACTATTTAGAAATATATAAAGAAAAACTACGAAATTATTCAAAAAATATCAAAAACGCAAAGAAAGTCGCTTGGGAAAAATTCTGCAGTGAGGACAGAGTCCAAGAGGACATGAAATTACTCAGCAAACTCACAAAACGAAAGGAGAACGAGATATTACGGTTAGTACAAAATAACAAAGTCCTGAATGACGAAGAAACCAATAATGAACTTATTGAAAACCACATACCGGGACGAGCGCTTTCTCCTCAAATGAACGAAATAGACCCGAAAGTAAACAATATCCAAGCTTTAGAAGAAACCCCAAATATAATATCAATAGAGAGCGTCCAAAGAGAATGCATGATAGCCCCGAACGACAAAGCCCCAGGGACTGACAGAATCCGTAATGAAATTATCAAAAGACTAAATGATAACGATATAGAACGATTAACAACAATATACCAAAAGAGTTTTGAGTCTGGTGTAGTGCCCAGACCTCTCAAAGAGGCCAAAACTATTTTCATACCAAAACCAGGCAAGGAAACATATACAGTGCCAAAGGCGTGGCGTCCAATTACCTTAACGTCTCATTTGCTAAAAATAATGGAACGGCTAATAAAAAATTACCTAGAAGCGAGTAATAAGTTAAACTTCCACGAAAGCCAACACGGCTTTCGACAAGGCAGAAGTACTATTACGGCTTTATCTGAAACGGTCGATTTTATTGAATCCGCTATATACAAGAAAAAATATGCTGCGGCAGTGTTTATCGATATATCTGGAGCCTTCGACAACGTAGGCCCCGAAAGTATTATCAGGAACATGAGAAAGTCAAAATGGGACGATCATGTGATAAAATGGATAACGAGCCTAATCACAAATCGACAAACTGAAGTAAAAACAGGCGAAAGCAAAAAAGTAGTTTGGACTTCAAATGGAGTCCCCCAGGGTGGAGTCCTATCCCCCCTACTATGGAACTTAGTATTTGACGAATTACTCAACGAACTAGGCCATAACGTAAAAGTCGTTGCATATGCAGACGACATAGTAATAATCCAAAAAGGGACAGATACAGCCACAATAACACGAACACTTCAAGAAAACCTGGTCAAGGTCGACAAATGGTGTAAAACTGCAAACCTCAAAATTGCTACAAATAAAACCTCGGTTGTATGGTTCACTCGTAAGCGAACGAGTACGTATCCGCAACTGCAGTTGGAAGGAAAAAATATTCCACTAGAAAAGAAAGCGATGTATCTCGGTATTATACTGGATCAAAAACTATACTTCAATGAGCACATTCAATATGTTTATAATAAATGTATCAAACGGATTTATAAAGCCAGATCCCTAACGGGAACCAAATGGGGTCTCCGGCCCAAAACATGTCGATATATTGCAGACCATGTCGTGACACCAATTGCAACTTATGGCGCCTGTATTTGGGCACATAGACTCAATAATGAAACTACTCGCAAAAAATTCGCAAGAATAGACAGGTTACTGGCCAAACTCATGTCACCCGTAATTAAACCAAGCACTCCAACAGAAGCCTTAAATTCAATTCTGCAATTACAACCACTTTTCATAAGTATAAGAAACGAGAGAACGAGAGAATTTGTCCAAATACAAAGAATAAAGCCATGCTGGAACGGAATCGGCATTGGCCGAAACAGGAGTACTGGCCATTGGAAAAGAACTGAAGAAGAATGGAACGACTTAACAAAAGAACTTGATTGCAGCAATACAGACACTGCATACAAAAGCTTTCAACCAACATCAATTAAAATCGACAAAAAAGGGGACTCTATACCAACACTAGAAAAGACAATTCATGTATATGTCGCAACAATTAAAAATGATAATAAAACAGGATGGGGAGTGATCATTGAAAACTGGAGGAAAAGGCAAATAAATAAACGGGAACGAATCTCTAATCATGCCACCATTGAACAAGCAACAATGGTGGCAATAAAGGAAGCTATAAAAGAAATCCCAAGTTATTGGGTTAGAGTTGGAAAGCAAATTCGTATCTACGTTCAAGAGGAAACTATGATAGATCAACTACTTAAGAAGTCAACTCTCAAAACTACCACAAATTGTACCTCATTTATAACGGAATTTATAAATAAGAAACATATCGAAATCGTCTTCTCAAACACTCCAAACAACCGTACCAATAGTAAACAACGATCTAGGGGGCTTGCGGAAGAAAGCCTGAATATAGGCTATGTCCAACGACAAATACCAATATCTAAAAATGTTGTTAAATCGCTTCTAAAATCTAGACAGCATAAAGACTGGGAAAGATCTTGGGCAAATGGAACTGGTTATAGACAAACTAAACAATTTATTAAAACGGTTAAAAATGAAGTAAACAAGAATTACATCGATTATTTACCAAGATACCAACTAGGATGCATTATCCAAGTCATCACAGGACACAATAACCTCCGACACCATAAGAAGAGAGTGGAAGACGCGGACTGGAACGGGGCAGATGCATGCCGACTATGTTCATCATCAATCGAGGACGTGGCCCACCTTTTGAGAGGATGCCCTGAGACCCACGACATCTGGGAAACTGCAGACATCGACAGAAAACCACTAGATCAACTCCTTCTACACGAAATCGTTATGCTTACCAGATTATTACCGAAATCTCTATTCGACTTTGATGATGAGTTTTATAGATAATTACAACGGTATTACCCTCGCTATGAAATCTCCTTTGTTAAAAGTACATGAAAGGTCAAGTATATAAAATTTCCTGTGTATTAAACATGTAGGTGGCAAGTCCAAAAGACAGTCCAATAAACCTACTTTTATGAAAAAAAAAAAAAAAAAAAAAAAAAAAAAACAATTAAATA
>JAOXNJ010088607.1:0-11959 GCA_028566655.1 Metis holothuriae
ACTCACTGACGCTTGTTCGGCACTCATTGCATTGATGTATCCGCTCAAGTATTCCCACGTGTTTATACCAGTGCTCCCCGCAAGTCTACTGGAGGTCTTGGCCACGCCCACGCCGTTCATAATCGGGATCAAAAGTGCCCTGGTGGATGACGTGATGGCGGATCTGCTGGATGTAATAAAGGTCGACTTGGATGGAGGGACAATTTTTGTACCCGACAACATGACAGTGCTCCAACTGCCATCTGAAATTGATACCAAAGTGACAAGGGAGTTGTCCTTAGTGCTTCAACCAGATTTAAGTACAGCCGACGACGCCTTTGATGAGCAGCATCAACAACAACCTACAATAACGAGTGAGGCGAAGGACAAACAACTTCGAGCTGTCATGTTGAGGCTGCTGGCCACATTATTAGAGGGATACCGATGGTGTCTTATGGTGGTCCGGATACATCCTAAGCCATTCATCACGTTTCACAAAGCAGCTTTCTTGGGAAGGCGGAAGTTGCACGGTTCCGAATTTATGGTCAGATTCCTTGACTGCATGTTTTTTACTGCCTTTATTGATGAGAGAGGATCGCCCTGGAGGGAAATAGATCTTTTTGATGAACTCATTCGCGACTTCGGTGACTGGAGGCATGTTGAAGCTGAAGATCAAAGCAAAGTCAAAGAGAATATTCAACAGCTTGCAGAGAGACTGGGCCTCAACGAAAAGCCATTAATAAGTCAAAGCGAGA
The DNA here is from genome assembly GCA_028566655.1 of Metis holothuriae. Lineage (NCBI taxonomy): Eukaryota > Metazoa > Arthropoda > Copepoda > Harpacticoida > Metidae > Metis > Metis holothuriae. The sequence goes on from JAOXNJ010088607.1 coordinate 735, forward strand.
AGTTGCCGTCTCCTATCAAGGGTGCTATGAACCGCATTTATCAGCCAGTCTTCCCCAACCTCAACGAAGAGCTCATTCATGGTATCATTGACAAGGCACAAGCCACAGCACGCAGGTTAGTAAGTTAAATAACGTTCTTGTCGGCGGAACCCTTAATAATTTCCGTTTTCCTTACTTTAGGCAATCAACGGACAACCCACCTGCGAGAGAAATCGTTCCTATGGGTTCTTCTTTATTCCGTGGCAGTGGTATAGGGACTTTATCGTCAACACTAAAGGCTAATTCGGCGCGAAGATTAAACGTTTTGCGCGACTGTATCACAGCCATTTTCAGCAACAAGATTTCTGAAGCCAAGAAGACGCTTCCAGCTGTTATCAGTGCCGTTAAGTCAAGTGAGCAAGCTCGCAAAACACTTTGCGAAGAACTCTCCATGCACAAAACAGGCAACCAAGTAAGTTTTAAGGTTTTATATTTGGGATACACTGAGAGATAAGAGTTAATGCTTTTGTGTTATAGGTCATTTTGGAAGAACACCAACAATTTGAAATGATAGTGCGGTTGATGAACGCGGCTCTGAAGGATGACTCCGACCTTGACGTCCATGGCATAGCCCTGGCCCTTTTACCTTTGTCCACAGCCTTTGGTCGCAAGTTGGCGAAAGGAGTGATACAATTTGTTTACACTCTGATTCAAGATCACGGGGTATGGCAAAATCAGCAGTTCTGGGAAGCTTGCTTTTACCACGATGTACAAAAAGGAATTCGAAGTCTTTATTGCAACAACAACGATGCCTCTGCTACAACCACATTAGAGATGGCGGCGGAAGAACTTCGTCTCTGGGACACGCTTTCGCCAAATGAACAGCTAGAGCGCATTGGGGCCGAAGAGAAGACTGTCTACAGCCAAGTCTTTGTTTACATTAACTACATGATATCACTCTTATCACCCTTGGAATCTTCTAAAACAAATAATAGAATTCAAAATAGAAGATTTAATGAATTTGACAGCGAAAATGTGTCCAACTCAGTCTCTAACTCTGTAGCCGAATCAGATTCTATCGACGGTGAATCAGGCTTCGAGGAACAAGTAATAAGTGACAGTGGGCAAGTTGTAATCAAGGCAGTGATGCGATTCACGGACAAAGTGTGCAGTGAAAGTTCAGTCTCAGACGATCACATGCGCAGTCTGAATGGGATGATTCCAACGACTGTGGCTATGCACATGGAAGACATGGATGGTGTGTGCACTCAGGTAAAGCGATTGCCCCCAATTCAAAAGGCAAAGATAGTAAGACCATCTCTTTTGTACGGAGAAGAATTCGTTATTCATCAAGGACTCAGAGTCTATTTACTAAAGGATGGTCGAGAAGACATCGCAGGAAGACCAGGCGTAGAATTGTTACCAGCCGAAGGAGCTCTATTTTTAACTAACTACAGAGTTGTGTTCAAAGGTCATCCCATCGACCCTTTGGCCACAGAAAATGTGGTTACAAGATTCTTTCCAGTGAGTTCTTTGAGTAAAGAGAAGCGCTTCACAATCAACCAGTACCTAAGTGAGATTGAACAACAGTTGAAAGAGGGACTGCAACTTAAATCCTGTACTTTTCAAATGATTAAGGTTGCCTTCGACGAAGAAGTCACCTCAGATAGCATTGATCACTTTAGACGAATGCTTCAACGCGTCCAGCACCCGGAGCACATATTCCAGTTGTTTCCCTTCCGTGCAATGCACAATTCATTTAACGACGACTGCTCCACTAAGCAAGACAAGCATCACAAATACTTAACCATACGTGGATTGGCCTCTAGAACTCTTAAGAATGTCGGGAAAGTTTATTACAGCAACAAGAAGCACAAAAACATGCGCTACTTAATGACAAACAACATTCAGAGCAGACAACTGGCAGAGATGCCGCAGAATCGTATCAGGGAGGAAGACGAGAGTTCCGAGGTCACCAACGACGAGAACACTTCAAATGCGTCTCCAACTCATCATCGCCTTTCAACTTCATCTTTTGCATCATCGTACTCAACAATGTTGCATCACACTCCTCCCAATTCGCAGTCCACGGCTTTGTCGCGGTCGCAAACGCTAGAGAGACTGAGTGATTCTCCCTACATACAGGACTGGCGTCGCCTTGAGCTCATTTCAGCTGACTTCACACTAAAAAGCCACAACAACCATCACACAAGCGACCTCTTTAGAGTGAGCTCTTTGAATCTGCACTACACAACCATATCATCTTATCCGTCCCTGCTTTTGGTGCCTACTCGCGTCTCCGACGATTCACTAAGAAGATATGCTAGGTGTCACAAACACTGTCGTTTCCCTGCCATAACTTGGCGTCACAAACGGAATCATGCTCTCCTTCTCCGAGGGGCAGGATTTCAGAGCAGGGGCGTGCTGGGACTCATTCGACGACACCAACAAGACAGCAGTGGTAGCACACTGGAGTCGTCCAACAGCAACAATAGTCTGGACGCTGAGCTGTATGCTGCCTCCATTGTGAGTCTGACCCCAAGAGCATTGCTTCGTCAAGAAGCTATTTTCAATCGCACTGGATCTCAGTTATCCATTAATTCCCTTGTAATGAAGCAGGCATCTTTGCCCAGAAATTCTGACCCCTTCTCATACTCCGGAGGAGCTCACCACAGCAAGAGTGGTCAGGGACTCAAAACAAGTCCTTTCTCGCGCGCAGTTGACACGTTAACTCGATCAACCAATGCTCGATTCAATCAGAAATCTAACCAACCCAATCAAGGCTATCCCCAACATCAAAGCATATCTTCCGAATCATCTTCATCTCTTCAGCATAGTAGCAGTATACGTGACGGGAGCTTTTTGCATCACGCAGCGCTCTACATTCTGGCGGACAAGTCCCAACTGAAAGGCGGTCGAGTGGAGTCTGGAGGTAAGACTGAAGTGGTTTCAATAGAGGTGAATGATCCGAGGCGAATCAGAGGTGCTTTTAAAAAGTTCACCAGAGCTTGCTTGCCCACAAGCAGCCCTAATTCAGCCAGCTCACAAGCTACTGACAGGAACTTTCTGAAGGAAGTGGAGAACTCGGAATGGCTTCAATTGCTCACTCAGCTGCTGCAAGTGTCAGGAGTAGTTGTGGACTTGCTGGACATTCAAGGCGCCTCTGTAATGCTGGCTTTAGAAGAAGGATGGGACGCAACTCCTCAGATTTCCAGTCTGGCTTTGCTCTGTCTTGACTCTTACTATCGAACTCTTCAAGGCTTCAGGGTTCTCATTGAAAAGGAATGGTTGGGCGCTGGACATCGCTTTGGCTACAGACTAAATTTGACTGATGATACTCAAGACACAAGTTTTACTCCAATATTTCTGCAGTTTTTGGATGCTGTTCATCAGATACAGAGGCAGTTTCCTTCGGCCTTCGAATTCAACGGGTTTTACTTGAAGTTCTTGGCTTACCATCATACCTCATGTCGCTTTAAAAACTTCTTGTTGGACAGCGAGAGCCAACGCTTTGAACTCGGCCTCATTGATGTCGAGGACAAAGGATCATCCCTTCCCAGAAAGAAAATGGCAAAGGCGGCCTCAATAGACTCCTTGCAAAGCTGCAATAGCTCTGAAGACGAGAACCATGATGCGGCTATGGTTACGAGCGGCTTGACAACTGACGTTTTTGACTACATTGATACTCATGCTAGCCGTGAAACGACGTTCCACCAATTAGGCTACGATAAAGAGGCTACTGAGCACCTCGTTCTGAGGCCATATGTCGGTGTTGCAAATCTTGACATCTGGGACTATTATTTGTCAGAGGATTTGAAACACGGAGCCGCGTACGAACTCGAATTGATCGACCTGGATTTAAGGAGTATGGAGTCGCCGTCATCCTCACCGAGTAAAGGGCGCTCTTCAATTGCTAAAGACTACGACTGCGTTGAACGTCAATACTTGTCATTTCAAGCTCGCCGATTGCGTCAGTTGCGCAATTGGAGTCGCGTCAATTGGCGCCACACGTGGACTCACACACGTGATTCCGACGTTACTAAAGGAATAACCTTTACCTTTGCTTTGCATCCAAACTTCGAAGACTCGAATCTCAATCAAATGCTTGCTCGATCAGCGCATAAACTTGCGACCATGGAGCTCATATTGCGTGGCAAGTTGGGTCACCTAGCAAACTATTCCAGTGTAACAACCGAATCTCCTGTGGTCGAGAGTAGAAGACGCGAGGCCGCTACGCAGCACCGATTTGATAGAAACGCATACTCTACTTCAGCAACCAGCGAATTACCAGCTTCTTTGCACTGGGGCCAAGTCAAAACCGGAGCCAGTAGTGCATTCGGGAACGGTGTTGAGGGCACGAGCAACAATTCAGAGACTAATAAGGAGATAAAGGAGAGCAAGGATCTCTCCAGCAATAATGACCACGTAAGCAAAGTCGATGCCGGCCACGTCGTTTTGGGAGGGAGAAAGTTGTCTCCCCGCGACGATGCCAACAGTAAAATTCTGTGTCAAGGCTATCTTTTTAAGCAGGCTAATTTCAAATTGAAGGGATGGAAGCAGCGCTGGTTCATTTTAGACGCCACCAAGCACCAAATGCGTTATTTTGACACCCGAGAAGACTTCCAGTGTCGCGGTTTCATCGATCTCTCTGAGGTGACACGCATCGGGTTGGTGGACGCTGCCCACGTTCAAAACACCGTCATGATTTCGACCGTGAAGAAGTCTGGAATGGAGGACAATAGCAAGTGTTTTTTCGACTTGCACACTACCAAGAGAACTTACTGTTTCTGTGCCGAGAATGCACAAGCAGCTGCGGATTGGGTGCTCAACGTTCAGAGGTGTCTCTCAACATAGATTGTGAAGGAACACAAACGGCAAAAACTATTCAGTGATGTGTCTCTAATAAAATAATGCCGTCCAGAGAGAACTGAGAGACGTTGATGTGATACAGTGACAAAGAAAATCTCCAAATCGATGCCTCTTGATATTAATTCATGTCAATTGTCCCACACACGTGTAAAGAAGAATCAAAGCGATAATGGTGCGCGCAATTAACAGTTAAGTAAGACAGCAACCAAAATTGAAAATCCCATGCCCAAATACAAATCAATACATATACGTACATGAGTTGTAAGAAGCTTGCACAACAAAATCGAACATGAACAATGGTAGTAAACAATCTTCTTCTCTATTTATCCAGCATTCCTCTCCATGTCCAGAGGCCGTTCGTCATGGATACGTTCGCTAAACAATGTGGTTGCTTGCTGATCTTACTTATTCTCCACCCTGATTCAATAACTGGCCTCACTTCCGATTCCATTCTGAGCGATCACGCCTCCTTCGACGCTTCAAGGCAACACGAGAAAACTTCAAAAGTTTCTAATGTGCTCGGCTACGTCACTCCCTGGAACAACAAGGGCTACGACATCGCCAAAAGCTTCGGATCCAAGATCGATCTGGTGTCGCCAGTGTGGTTGCAACTCCTGCCTAGTCTAGAGATCAGAGGATTGCACGACAAGGACGTCAATTGGATGAAGGATGTGAAGGCTGCGGGCTCCAAAGTTCTTCCCAGACTTCTTTTTGAGCAGTGGACAGGCGGAGATTATGTACAACTCTTCCGCACACCCAAGCTGCAACGCAAACTGGCTCGTGTAGTGGTGGAGATGATTGAGGAGCACGAGTTCGATGGAATCGTCATCGAGGTCTGGAGTCAGCTGGGTGGACAGGCCAGGTCCGAAATTGCTGAGGTCATTGAGCACCTCTCGAAGGAAATGCGCAGCAAAAACAATGATCTGCTCTTGGTATTGGTCATTCCTCCTGCCGAATATCACAATGGACAAGAGGGGTTTTTCGGTAAGAGAGACTTTGAGAGATTGGTGGATCACGTCGATTTCTTTAGTCTCATGACCTACGACTACTCGAGTGTGCAGCGACCAGGGCCGAATGCGCCCATTGATTGGGTCGAGCGATGTGTGAAGCGACTGCTGAGCGATTCCAAACGAAGAGCCAAGATCCTGCTTGGTCTAAACTTCTACGGTCTCAAATACTCGGCCGAGGGTGGAGGGGAACATGTGCTTGGTCGTGACTTGGTTGCTCTGTTGGAAACGCTGAAGAAGGGCGTGGAGTTCAAGTGGGACGAGCAGTCCAAGGAGCACTTTATTGAGCTGAAAACCCAGAATGGCAAGCAAACCATTTTCTACCCTTCAATCAAATCCATTGGGGAAAGAGTCAGACTTGCAGAGAGATTGGGCACTGGAATCAGCATCTGGGAAATCGGCCAAGGACTTGACTATTTCTACGATCTGCTCTAAACACGTCTTTAAAATTTGCATTGCACTTGTAACGGTTTATTGTGATCAATTCATAAAGCACTTAACTTTTTGTGTCGGTTCTTTTCTTGAAGAGGTTTGAAGGTTTAATACAGTAGGTTTCCCCTTTCGATCAAGTCACCTTGAGCGATCTCATCATAACTATGTGTATAATGTATATGCATTGTTAAGTAGAGGTCAAAGTGAAGGAATCTGTATAAATGATGATAATTTCCTTTGGATAAAGATGTTATTTGGTGTTGTTACAGTTTATTGCAATATCTGATGATCCTTTCACGAAAATTGAACCCTTCGAAAAGCAATTTTACCATTACATAATGTCTTTTTTGTCCCTCACTAGGTTGATTGAACGAGGTCGATCGACGAAGAAAGTGGTTTTTAGGCAAGCATTTTCTCTCTCGTCCGGTCTGAGATCGCTTTTGTGGTCTCGTTGATGGCCTCAATCGCCACACATGACTCACATTATCGACCCATACAAACAACAATATATTAACTACTATATTAAATATGTCTGTTATGGCAGAAAGCAAATTCGAAAGCATACCTGAACCACTTCTCTTTATAGGTAGACGGTCCCAAGAGCGACACCCTGAGTCAGTCAGTAGCGCCTCCTCAACGCTCCAACTCCCTTATTAAGCACATTAGTAAACGTACTTTATAATATCTTTATAATTGTACATCAAAGACATTAGATTTTAGCAGTAGTGCTTCAATTGATGAAATCTTGCTTTAATTGACGAAAATATGCCTAGTCGATTTATCTTATAATCACTCAATAAAGAACTTATACAATAGTAAGTACTTTCACTGCAAAAGCTAAAGAAGAGCATTGGAATAATAACGAAGCACTAAAAAAGTACTTTAAAGAGAGATAGGACGTCTCAGCATCTTCTACAACATATAAGGTAATAAATATTACTCATATTATAAATATTACATAAAAGATTATTAATTTTTATTGCCCTCATAAAACTTTTATTAACTGTGCTATGTTGTAATGTCTACCTCAAACAAGATTGGAGTGTAAAAAAGGAATAAATGACTTTATTATGTGTTGTTTCTGTGTTGACCTTTAGCAGAGGAATCAATGACTGTCTCAGTCTCCCTTCAATAATGCATCCATTATTCATCAGGGCCTTACTGTATCTCCAAACAATATATACTAGTACATTATAGCATTACTATTACAAATGTTCTTTGGTATTTGGTGCTCCTTTCTTGTTTCCAAGGCTCTTTTTAGTGTTTCCAATAAAAAAAGACAATAAAAAGTCTCTTTAAAACTGTCTGTTTGTCCTGGACCAGTCAGTTCCCAGTAGATGAATCTTTTAAGACACTGACAGTAAAGAAGCTATTTTTCTCCTTTTCTTTCCCTTTTCATACAGCAAAAAAGAATCTCTACATTTGGAGATGACTACTAATGAAAGCTTTATTATTGGTAGAATTCGTGTTAAGTAATTTAATGTGACAATTCCTAGTTAAAGCCACTAATTACTCATTAATTAAAGATTAGTCACTATTAAGCATATTCCCACTTTTTATTAAAGTCTTGGGGCGCCAAGCAAGAAATGTGAATTGGGGTTATTGTAGTCGTAAAAGCGGACAAAGAAGGGGGACAAAAAGAAGGAACAATGTGCAAAGAATAATGTTATATTTTATCAATATTCAATACACAAGTTTGTTATTAATACCAATACATATGTGCTTAAAATAAGGCTCATATTAAAGCATATTCATATAAGAGTACATACACACTAAGAATATGACAAAGGTTGTTATAAAAGCAATTTTTTTCCTCAAAAAAGAGCTTTACACCCTCTTTCTTTTTATCCAAAAGCACCTTTTTATACAGCCTAAAAAAGCACATTACTTCAGCTTCCTTTTATATTTACCTAAGTTCTTGGGAAAGAAAGCCGTTTTTTGTGTGACACATGAACTTCTTTTGACATCTACCTACGAACTTGTTCGATCCTTCCCAATCCTTTTCTTGTTGGGCTTCGACCACCACGAGCGTCGAGAAGGTTGAGGTCAGGTTTAGTGCTCGACCTTCGACATGTGACGCCGCAAAAGCCGCAACAACACATCCATCAACAACAACAACAACAACAACAACAACAACAACAACAACATCAACAACAACAACAACATCAACAACAAGAGCAACGACAACAACAACAACAACAAGAAGAGCAGCAAGACCCCCTGCCAAGAGACATTAATACCTATTTGCTCTAAGAGCTTTACACCCATGGAGTGTTCTCATTAAGGGCGTGATTAACAACAACAATGAGCTATAGTTGCCAATGATAAAAAGCTTATAATGAAAGTTCTTATGTAATAACCAAATATTAAATGTACAACTAAAGCTAATCGTTTTACAAAAGCTAATCGTTTTATATTATACAACTAGGTAAAGTTAATCGTTTTATACTGCTTTTATATAATCTTTTCCATAGAAAGATTACGTAATGGAAGCTGTTTAATGCCTAGCTATTTAGAAAGGCTCTTTTTTATCTAACAATGCCTTTACTACTTACTTACTTACTTACTTACCTTATTTTTATTCGTGGCTCCTCCTTATTTGTTGCTTGGAGGTCTTTGCCCCTGGCAAAAGCGACTTTCCCCTTGATCAAGGAGGTGTCGTTGGCCTCCAAGTCGTTGTTCTTGTTGTTGTTGTTGTTGTTGTTGTCGTTGTTGTTGTTGTCCACGTGAAGGCCGGCAGTCGCGTGTCGCCTGTCGCTGGTCCTCGAGCCAACGGAAGTCTGGTTCCCTCTGGTATACCTTCAGTACAGAACTTCTTCTACAATGTTACCTATTTATACTCAGATCCAACATTTTTCTATTGTAGTGCCTTTTCCCCTAACAACATTAATGTATACGAGCAAGGACGTGTTCATATGTAGGGAAATGTGTGTTTATTTGGAGTCAATTAAGTGCGTAGAGATAATTCTTATGCTTACAGTAATTAAGTATATAGGCAAGTTTGTTTTTAGTGTCTATAATAACTATAAAACTTTTCTTAAATAGCTTTTAAGCCAAAGTTTATTTATTACTCTTGATTAAGCAAATTCTCATTTTTAGTCCTTTTTTTTTGATGGCCTCGATTAAAGAGCTTCTCGTTGAAAGCAATCCACGACTTGTGTGCAGCAGCGATAGCAATCAGCAATTCCTAGAATTCTGCTTTTTTTACTGTCATTACTATATGCATTAAGCAAGTTCTGCTATGACTTATGAGTAGTATAGTAGTTATCAGTAATATACATAGTAGAGTAAATAAACATGCTTTGTAAAACATTGCTTTTTTTAGGTGAGAAATTTGCCACTCAATTAAAAGATTCAAATGGATACTATCATTTATTAGCGACTTTATAATAGAAAGCAAACATTTCTTTGTAAAAAATAAATAAATAAAGTTTTCTCTTAAGATAATCAATCCAATCTCACGTGACCAGAGCAAATTCAATTCTTGGGCGTCTCCTCACAAAGATAATCATCTGGGCCTAAAAATGGGGACACAGAAGAAACGGAAATGAAACGATGTTTATCAAAAACCATTATTAATATGCACAAAGAAAAGTAGGTACACTTTTTTTATTCTAACATTTATTTTATTTCCTAAATTTTCAATAAAACACCTTGTCCCTTAAGTTTTGGTCGAAATTCTCTTCAAGAAGCACATTTATAAACGAGTAGAAAACATTTATATAAAATGTAAAGGATTAATATAGAGAATTATTAAGGGCACTGTAGTAATAATATTTGTAGCCTGCTTTCCATGGAGAAAAGCGGTAGAAAAAGTAGGTCAAACTCATCGAGCTGGGGCCTGGCTCGTAAAACTCCGACACGACATCGATGAAACCAAAACGCACCCTATTTACTCACTATATCATAACACTTCATATTTATTTACATTAGTACAACACTTCATATTTATTTAGTATAAAACTCCATGTTGTTATTATTGTTGTTGTTGACAATTCTTTTGGTGTAGAGGGCAGAAAATTGCATGGTTGCAGCTACGAAAAAGCTCTCCTCTCTTTTCCCACCCTTCACATTTTGTTACTATACTACCTTTAGCTAGCTGGACTTGCTTAACAGTAATAGTAATAAATGCCTAACATTTGTTAAAAACTAAAAAGCTTCTTTATTTACGTTACTTTTGGATATTCAAATAGTTAAAATATTTCTCAATTTTGACCAACATTATATCATTTATATGTCTTACATAAGTTCTTACTTCCATGTTACAGCTAAACAATGAGGTCGTGGTTAGTGCTTTTATCAATGTTCTCGACGTTGTTGCTGCTGTCGGTGTGCACAGCGACTAAGCCGGTGTTCGACCTGGCGAACAACATGCGGATGGTGTTGTTACCCGCAGACACGAAGACGGGCAGCGTCATCTACACGTTGCGGGCCTCCGACGCCGACGAGGATTACCCGCTGCTCTTCAAGGCGTTCGGCAAGGACAGCTCCATCATCGACATCCAACCCGCAATTTGCAACATCGTCTGCGAAGCAGACGTGTTACTTACCCGCCCCCTCGACAGAACCCGCACAATTTACGAGCTGAGTCTGGAGGTGCGGGATACCCGCAACGAGAATACGGTTGTGCAGGCCCACATACGAGTGACGACTCAAATGGGCGCCTTTGTAAGAGCCCCCAGAGTCATTGAGGTCAGGGAGGATTTGAGGGCCGATAATACTTTAATTGAGTCTTTTACTGTGCTCAGCAATCCCAATTTGTTCCGAGGAGTTACCTGTAGACTCATGGAATACAGGGACATTTTTGAAATCGGACCGGGATTGCCCACTGTCATCGAGAACGAGAGCAGATGCGATCTCAGACTTAAACAGCAATTGGATTATGAGACTCAATCCGCATTTGTACTCAGGCTCGTCGCTGAAGTGAGTATTTAGTAT
>JAOXNJ010088828.1:0-44552 GCA_028566655.1 Metis holothuriae
ATTATCTGCCCAAGTGGAACTATACGGCTATTCCACAAACCGAATAAATCGGGAAGTTATTTACAGACAGTTCCTAATGCCTTTATGCTTGAGCAAGTGCAGTGTCCAGAACATGTCCTGTAGTCCCATCTTTTTCATTTTCTTTTTCAAGCGGGCCATGTTGCTTTGAATGCCCGTGGTGGTGTATTTGTCACCAAATTTATTGAGCAGTAACGGTGGGTCAATCGGTAATATTTTGTGCTTTTTGTGTCTGGCCAGTGCTGATCTGTATGCCTGGTAGAGCCGGGTTTCTTCTTTTGGAGTATCGGGGTCGTTTGACCACGCGATAATGGTATCTTTGCTGCCTTTGCGGCGGTGGACATGGATACCCTGCTCTGAACAATCGCTGACTTTGAGGTCAATCACTTCCAAATTGCGAGCAGCTAATGCCAGCGACATTTCAAAAAGTATCGGGAGAATGGTGTCCGGGTACTCTTCGGCAATCCGGTACTGTATCCAATATTCCTCATCGGTCACGTACCGGGTGCGGCGATTTTCTTTAAGGCGTTCAAAGCCCAATAATGGGTTACGGTCTACGCCCAGATCAGGGATGTAATTGGTTGCCCATGTGATCATGCTGGAAACGTAAGCGATTTCACGATTAATAGAGGCGCGTCCGTCCCTGCCCTGCTCTTGTGCCATTTCCAGTCGGCGTTCTGCTATTTTTTGAAACAGAGGCTTGTTCACTTTTTTAATGTTCAGGTCACCCACTGTTTTGGCTTCCCCGTCAATGATCAGAGGGTGTTGCAGAATCTTTTGGGTATAGCTGGCGGCTTCTTGGCTTTTTGGGGATAGTTCTTTGAACTGGCGACTGTCCTGGTACTGCTTGCTGATCCAATGTAGTGTGTTGCGCTCACCAATCAGTTGTTGTTTAAGGTTTGCTTTTGCAGCCAGATAAGCTGTCATTATTTTGTCGTCTGGGTCGCCAATTTTACCCAGCCTTACTGGTGGACTGAGCAGGCCACGGGAATCAACCCGCATGCCTTCGTGGCGTTCAGCTTTGGGGATGTATGGTCGATAAACCACACGGCCATTTTCTATCCGTACACCCTTAATACCATACGACTTGCGGCGTGGCATTACAGCACCTCAATCTCGCTGTGATCATCATCATTTATGTTGAAGCCAATGGGCAGACCGGAATAGTTGACACCCATTGCCGCGTTGAGGGCTGTTTCAGTGGTAAATGGTTTGCCACGTTTGCCGGTGAAATAGCGCACACCGGCTTTTGCAAGGTTAGCTGCGACCTGCTCTGTGGTGGTGCCGCCAAAGTGTTTTTTCAGTTCTTCGTAACCAATAAGCATGATTGATCCCCTTGTGCTATGGGTTTTTTCTGCCCATCAGAATATTGGGTTTGTTCATCATTGTTGTGCCTGTATTTCAAATGTCAGGCCGTAACACGAAATCTTTTTTCGCAGTGTGGTGCGGCTGATGCCCATCATTTCTGCGGCTACCGTTTGATTATTGTCAGCATGGCTCATCACGCTGCGGATCAGCCCTATTTCCACTGGTTGCAGCAGCGTGTGATACAGGTGAGTCTTCTGGCCTCCTTGGGTCATCAAGGTATTTGCTACTTCAGCAGCGGTTTGTTCTAAATCTTTTACTTGCGTCATTGTTGTTCTCCGTTGTTCTCCAGTTAAACCAGCCATGTTTTAAAATCAGCTTGAGTGATATTCGCGCCATGCACGCGCTTGACGCCTTTACCTGCCAGTTTGAGCAGACAATCTCCTTTACCTTGCAGTTCTTCACATCCGGCATCGCCAATGATGACCCGGCTCTGGTGATCTTTATCCACCAGCAGACCCGCACGGCTGGGGGTGTTGGCCGCGATAATCTTGTGAACCACGTCACCTGTGGGATATTGTGTGATGAGAATCATGTGGATGTGCGCGGAGCGTGATTTTTGCGCGATACGGGACAGGGTTGCGGTAATGGTTTTGTTTTTGTCATCCTGCATCACGATATCGGCCAATTCGTCGCATACAAACAGGATCGGGTAAGGCTTATCGTTTTCTCGCAAACGCCTGTCCATTTCATCAGCCAACCACAGTACCTGCTCGCGCATCTGTGGCAGTTCAGTGGCAATGGCAGTGGGTGGAACGGGTGCGTTTTTCGGCATGTCTTCAGCACTGATCAGGATGCGTGAACGGGCATAGGGTGTAGCGAAATCTTCACCTTTGCCGTCTGCGATCATCAGGCGAAAGTTTTTGGCAGAGGCCATCAGCGATAACAGAATGGCATTGCTGAATACGGATTTGCCACTGCCTGTGGTGCCCGCTGTTATGAGGTGTGGCAGGTCAGCTATATCAAATACAAAAGGATTGCCAAACTGATCCACGGCTGGGCAACACGGTAAGCGCATTTTGCTGTTGCGGTTTTGCCATGTGCCAGAGTTGAGCAGGTCAGCCAGTTTTGGGTATTGCCGGTCATGACGCGGAATATCAACTCCGATCACACCGCGCCCGGCATTATGGGCAACCTGGACATGATTAACCCCCAGATCACGCGCCATGTCCTCTGTAGGTAATTTTCCCAACTTGGTGCCGGGTGGCAGGTAGATTAAGTGCCGGGTTAATACCGGGCCTTGTTCCATGCCAGCGGTGCGGCTGTTATTAACACCATAATTGCCCAGGGTTTCGGTTATTTCGCTGGTGGGCTTTTTCTCTGCTGTGATCAGGTCATCCAGCGGACTTGCCATTAAATAACCATCGCGCTCATGACGGGTCATATATTGATTGGCAACCCAGAATGCCGCCAGTGTCAGCACTGTTGAAATGACAGATCCTGTCATGACTAATGCTGAACCCGCAATCACCGGTACGGCGGCTATGCCTGCCCATGTTTCTGGGATGATTTGGTGGAGGTCTGGCTTGCCAAGTTGCATTTATAAAGCTCCTTTCGGTTTCGGGATGTTCATAAAATTTGTCAATTCGCTTAAGATTTAAGCTCTTTCAACCCTTTCTTAGGTGTCACCATGTTCACTACGATTTCAACAGTTGTGCTTGCCATAGTTGCCGCGCTCTCACTTCTTCTGCAGGTGTATTCCCATATTGAGAAAAATTCAGGCAGCAAATTGGCGAAGTTTTTCAAAATCAACCCGGTGATATTTAATGTATGGCTGACTGGCTTTTTAAAACTGGCGCTGCTTTGCTTTGGTATCTTCCTTTTTTTCAATGGCGTATTCTCAGACGAAGCATTGACAAGACGCGCCGTAGGGGAAATTGCGTTGGGTGCCGGTGCTCTGTTTTTTTTCATAGCTACAGGTTACGTGGACGCTCGGTGTAGTGCTATTTGCGCATCAAAAGAAGCAGAAAAGCCAAAATAGCTACTGTCGCGCCAAGTCCGCCAATCAAGGCTTTTTCTGAGCTGGACAAGCCTTCATATCCTCCTAATGATGCGAAGATAAGTACTGCTGAAAATGCGAATGGGAAAAAGAATTTGTTGAATACGTTCATTGATTAGCTCCTTTGCGATTTTTAAATGATTGGTAACTTTTAAATAACTCCCGTAGCGCGGCCATTATGGAAATTACTCCGCCAGTGAACATAAACATTGCTATGACTCCAACAAGAATTGAGGGTGCGATTACGTCGCTATTGATTTTGTAATTAGCGATAGTCGCTTCTAATAAAGAACGGCCAATTACGGCTAATATAAGCCCGCCAATTAATACTTTTATCGCGTCCAGCGTGCGTGAAATCATTGCTTTTCTGCTTCTGGCGCTGACCACACGGATTCATAAGCTGTTGCTTCAGTAGTCAGCGGGTATTGATCAGGGTTAACAGGCAGTGGGTCAGGGTTATTGAGGGTTGCCCATTCCACATTTTGAGTGGCCGGGTTGTTGCCAGGGTTGTTTTCACCGGACAATAAGCCACCCGCAATGACAACACCAAACAAGGCCACTACAACCAGTGGCAGCAGGTTATTTTTGATGAATGCTCCGGCACTTTGATCTTCTGGCAAGGTTTCAGTAATCCGGGCTGCTTCCCCGGCTGCGTTTGCAGCAGTCATGACCAGTTGTTTTCGCTGTTGTGCCAGCGCAGCCTGCTTTTTGGCAATGACCACCAAACGGGCTTCGTCCTGTGCTTTTATCTGCTGGCGACGGAGTTCAAGGCGCTCATCGGAAATATCAAACAGGATTCGAGCCTTGCGAATCAGGGCATATTCATGCTGACCGATTTTTTCCGCCGCTTCCCAGCGGCTGGATTTCTCGGAAAGCTTGAGCACAATGCCAAGTTTGATCATCACGGGCCATAAATGTTTTTCCAGCATATTGGCACTCAGCCCTTCGTGGGAGGCAGCGCTGCAAATCGCCCTGGCTGAACAAGCAGCCCCACAGTCGTATTGCTCAATCAGTGCCAGTAACCCATCGACGTACTGGTCTCTATTAGCATTGTTGGCCTGTGCTGTGTCGTGAATCAGACGGATTCCGTTATCACTGGAAATCAACTTCAAAGCATTGTCTTTGCCTTTTTTATTGCGTAAATCTGCCAGCTCAAGCTTATAAAGTATTTTATCGCGCATGCTTGCATACTGTTCAGATTCCCCTTTTGCTGCTACTTTAGGGTGAAAAAAGCCATTTTCTCCTCCCCCAAAAGCCCCCCAGAAGTCCCCCAAACGGTTTTCAAGGGGTTGGCGCGGGGTTTGGGCGGGAATTTGAATAATTTCTGCGGTTGGTTGCTGTGCCATTACCAAAACCTCTTGAACAAGTGTTTTTCGGCTTTTTCTTTACAATATTGATTCGGGCGGCTAATCGCTTTCTCGCCCATCCGGGCATAATCGCTGGTGCGTGTGCCATTACCGTCCTGGCTGTCTTTGCGGCGCAAATACCAGTTATTGGCTTTGCCTGAGCCTTTAAGATGAGCCGCAGCAACATAGCCTGCGATGCGTGCAGGGCGCTTTTTATTCAAGGCACGTGCGCGGAATCCGGCTTTAATATTGGCGTTTGCCAGCCGGATAAATGCCTTGTCTTGGGTGCGTGGTGAACGCAGGAATTGCTCAAAGCTGCCGGTGATCCAGTTTTTGCTATTGCGCAGAAACCAGATGTGTTGCGGCGGTAATCCGGCACGTACCCGACTATGTGCGCGTTTCACTGCGCTGATTTTAATCAATCCGACTGTTGCCAGCGCTGAAGCTCCGAACTGGTAGCCACCACCGTAGCCAGCCCAATTGCGGCGGGTATAATCATGGCTGGATTCGCGTCCGCGCATGGTCATCATCAGACGGCAGGTTTGCAGACTGTTGAGTCCCCTGATTTGGCCTTGCTGGGTGGGTACGGCTGGTGCGCTGCGATCTACATTGCCAAGCCAGTCACCGACTGCAATGCCTGCTGTTGCTGCGTTGTTGGCAACGTAGTCGTTGGCTATCTCGTAGTATTCAGATAGAAACGGTACGTTGCCGGATTCCAGTGTCTGGGTGCCTATAGCACAGATCAGCAGGCCAAATACAGCAGACCAGAACCAGCCAAGGCGCGGCGTGGTCTGGCCGCGCACTGCACTGACGTTTTGGTCAATGCGGCGTACCCGACGTAAGATTTCGCGCTGTACTCTGTCCATTAGTCCAGCCACTCCAATAGAAAACTCCATTTCCCCCACTGGTCACGCAACTGGTCAAACAGTCCGCGCAACCAAGTGCCATAGGCATTATTGACGAACTGGTACAGCGCACCGTTGAAGATGAGCCACCAGAACGCAGTCCAGCCTATAAGGGGTGAGAAATAACGGGCTAAATCAGTCATAACTTACTGCCACCGCCAAACGTAATACTTACCATTCTGGTGTCTGGTGCAGTTACGGATACCCTGGGGCTTGTTGCGCCATTCGGGAGCCGGTTTTTTGTTACAAGCGGCTACTTCCTGTGTGGTCAGTTCCCGAATTGCTGTCCATTTCTTGTTGTTATTAAGGGTTGCCCACTGTTGTTGAGGTTGTTGTCCCGCAGCAACAGAACGACTGGCAGCATAAGAAGCTGATCTGGCTCCGTGAGTGGCGGCGTTCTTTGCTGCATTCAGCATTTTTCCGGCCTGACTCATGTTGATGTTGAGTCCGGCATAGACCACCATCACCACCAGCATCGCGGCGGCTAACCATGCCGCCACCGGATCACGGGATTTAAGGACAGCACCGGAGACAAAGAAAGACGCGACGGCAGCAGCAAAATCAACCACACGATCACCCGGCACATCTAAAATGGCAGGGCCACCAGCGATCAGGGAAAGACCGGATAAGGCACTAATCAATAATCCGCCATAGCCAATCAGGGAAGGTGCTGCGCTGTTACCTACTGTATAAACGCTCATTATTTCACCCTCCGCAAAGTCAGTGTTTCTTGCTCCAGTTTTGGTGCATCCCAATACCAGTAACGTGTGGAGTTACCTTGTCCGGTGGTGTACAAGTAGCCTTCTGCGACAGCTTGCTTCATCACATCACGGGCTTTGGCGGGTGCTATTCCCAGAAAGTTAGCAACGGCTTGTGCGACGACTGCGCCTTCATGATTGGTTTCCACCGATTTGTCGGTGAACACTTCCATTGGGTCGGGGTCATCGGGGTTGTTATCAGTTGTTACAGGGTTTTTGTTGAGTTGTTTTTCGTCTATAACAACTGCTGAACAACTGTTTTTTGCCCGTCTATCGAACAAACCAGCCAAAAGCAGCAATGCAATTATGCTGACCTGTACTGTTCCGGCGACTGCCCAAACGTATTTTTTGGGAATTGGCTGCTTGGTGGTTTCAGTCGCAGTGGGCTGGCGTACTGTAGGAACGGAATATTTATCAACGAGTGTAACCAGCTCTTTGTAGTCGTTCGGGTCTTTGCGGTTATCAGTCGCTAATAATTTTTCGCGGTAAGCCGCCAGTGTTTCTTCGCGTATTTTCTCCTGGCGATTGTAGGTAGCATCGCTGGCTTTCGCTGTGGCTTCGGCAGCATTATTCATGCGCTGCTCGGCACTGATTCCGGCACCCGCGAAGGCAATCAGGGAACCGGCTATGCCAAAAATTGCCACTACGGCACGTAGTCCCCAACTCATGTCATCAGTGCCCTTTTCCGTACCAACATAATGCCAGCAGGCAAAAATAACAAAATCGACCAGAGCGACCAGCACCATGCCCTTGTTTTCGCCCAGCAGCTCTGCGGCTGCCGGGTAAGCAAAGGTGGCACTGGCGATACAGGCTAATGCTGCTCCGGTGCGTAATGTTTCAGGGAAGGTTAAAAGTCTCATTTTGTGTATAATCTCCTGTTCCACCGTCCGGCTTTTGAACGGGTCAGGGCGGTGGGTGGTTGTAAAGCCGGGAGCCGGACACGGTATTTGCTTTGTCCGGCTTTTTATTTGTATTCCTTAATTGCCCTTTTTCGTGCCATGTCTCCTGTTAAAAAAATACCGCCAGCACCAAGGGCACAGTGCCAGCGGATTAAGTTGCCCTGCTTTTGACTGGAGACAGGGCTGGGGGTGTAACCGTTTCAACATCTTGTCTCTAGTTGTTCTGAGTTATGAACTTTGCTCAATACCTATGCTCAAAAAAGTAACTCTACAGCAACAACTTGAAATAACTTTATCTAAAAGATAAACATTAAGTCAATAATTATTTTACATATAGATAAACTTACTATAAAAAGGGGGCTAGAAACCAAGGCAAGTTGTCTTGGGGTACAACAAATATTGGGAATTTAGACAGGGGTTAGTGATGGCACCTACAGACGCGACAGGGCAAAAGCGTGACAGGGATAGTGAAATATTGGATATGGTTTCCCAGCTAAACAGTGCTGAAAGATTTCAGATAGTGCAGTTGGTTCAGAAGATGTTGAGCAAAAGGAAGGGGGTTATTGCCAGTCGTTCAGATAACCACGCAAGTCAAACTACTGGTATTTTTCGATAATTTTACGTTTTCTAATCATCAGATAGATAAATTCATGTAGGTCGTCTTTCTCATTCTCATTGAGCTGTTTGAGAAGCAATCTAAGGTCAGCCCCGCCTTCATCTCCTGGCATATCTTCCTGGTCGTGTGATGTGTCCATCCAACCTGTTTCAAAGCCCAGAGCATCCTCAATACGTCTCGCAACTGTTGCGCCTAGTGACTTGCTAACTGTTTCACTTAAACATTGAGACAGGTAAGACGTGGATGTATTTGCCTTGTCTGCAAGCTGGGTCATCCCTCCGGCAATTTCAATCGCGAGCTTCAAGTTTTGAGTGCGAATCGCTTTTATATCCATAGTTACTTCTCACCTACATCCGTACAGGCTAACAGTGTTTATCTTTCCGATAAATAAAAAAATAGATAAACTTTGTTTGACTTAATGTTTAACTTTTAGATAAACTCGAAATTATGAGCATTAACTTCGAGTCATTTATTCAGCAAACAGGGTTCTCGCCAACTTATGCAGCGAGAAAAATTCTCTATTACCCAAGATCCAGACCAGCCTTGATTGCTAAGGCTTTAAATCTGGCAGTGCAGGGAGAGGAAAGAACCAAAATGGTTTTGATCTGCGCTGGAAAAATAAAATTCAAAAGCACTACCTCTGCCGAAGGCAACAATGCGCTGGATGGCTCGCAAAACACTGACCGTGTTGAGGATAGCTCAGTTGGTGAGGCTGCATGAAATAAATTTTATTTTTTGCTGATTAATTATTTAGCGAGTTTATTTGGGTGATTAGGAGATGGGGATGATTAACAAGATTCGTGCATGGATTCATGCGCTGACTGCTCCGAAGTCTGCCAGTGCTGATGAGATTGCAGGACAGGTTTCACGACTTTTGAAAAAGCGTGATGAAAATAAAAACAATCAGAGCGGCCTGTCTGCGGAAGCAGAATCCGCCATGCGAGAGATTGCACGGCAGGAAGCGGAGCAGCTTGTGAGCTGGTACATCAAAAAGATGTACCCGGAAAATTTTATAAAAGATTAATGAAAAGCTTGGCTTGTTCTGTTGTTAAAGGTCGGTCTTCTGTGTCCTCCAATGCTTGGAGGTTTTTGGCTAAAGCGGTTTTTTGTTCCGGTGTGGCGTGTTGAACCAGCGTTTTCATGATGGTTCGGAACACATAGCGTTCAGACAATGCTTCATCAATAGCACGAAATTCTGATTCTGGTTTGTCAGACATAAAAATTTTCCTTCGGTAGTTTAGGAATTAAGCAAGTCGATTCTACCGATACTCCACACCGGGGCAACAGCTCCGGTGATTTTTTAGAACAACAACAGAGGTGTTTCTTCCAATGAGAATGTTCGCACAGGTAGCAATGGCAATGATGGCATTGGGCCACAAGGTTAAAGCTCCGCTTATGCCGGGTTTGGGGCCGGTCAATGTAAATGCGCCACCTGAGCCAAAGCACGGCGCACCTCAACGGCGCTATGCCAGCTCAAAAACATTGAGTGCTAAGAATGGCGGACGCACTAAGCCAGCGATTAAAGGCAAGTGCCATCGCTCATTACGCAGTCGCGCCAATCGTCGTAAAGCGGCCTAAACGCAAAGGCCAGAAAGAACAAAGCCAACTCATTAACGGGCTGCAATCCCTGAGCTGGCTTCATAGAGGGTAAGAATTATGACACAAATTGAACGATTAATAAAAGACATTCAAACCGATAGGGCGCATCTGTGTAATCGCTGCCTGAATCGGGATTATGGTCGGTTACAGCCGCGCCATACATCACCGCATGCACGGTTTGAATGTGGAATCACACCGGCAGTAGACCGGATCATGCGTCGCGATAAAGGTGCGGTGCGGATGTGTACCGAGTTCCTGAATGAAGCGCAGCAGATTTGTCAGCACCTTCCGGGCGATATGGCAAATGCACTGCCTGGGTTTGATTGCGAGCTGGGAACCGACTGCACTTGTGTGCGGGTTGAGGAGGTGGGGGTATGAGCCTGATGCCTTTACTCAACCGGAAAGATGCAGAAGTTTCCGACGCGGAAGCCTACCGCAATGGTATGCGTCGCTGTACTGAGTGCCAGCAGGATCGTTGTCCACGTCCGGTACGCGGGCAGTGTTCGCCATTACTGCGCTGGTGTAGCTTTTTCACTGAACGACGGGCTGATGATTATGGCTATAGTCGTCACTACCGGCCATCACCCGCACGGGCGATTATTGATTCGCTGGAGGTGGCCTGATGGAACGTCCTA
Source organism: Metis holothuriae (assembly GCA_028566655.1). Taxonomy (NCBI): domain Eukaryota; kingdom Metazoa; phylum Arthropoda; class Copepoda; order Harpacticoida; family Metidae; genus Metis; species Metis holothuriae. Next base: position 10,141 of record JAOXNJ010088828.1, read on the forward strand.
TCGCTTTCAATGCGTCAATGGTGCAGGCCATTCTAGCCGGTAAGAAATCCCACACCCGGCGTACCAGTCGCATACCTCAAATTGCCTTTGATACTGATTATTGCCCACATCGGAAGAAGTGGGCCTTTCTCGTTGCAGGTGGGAAAACGCTATACCGGCAGTGTCCTTATGGTGTGGCCGGTGATCGCCTGTGGATAAAGGAGAACTGGTCGGTTCCGACTGGTTTTGATGCGGTTAAACCGGCTGATGTTCCGGTGAATACGCCTGTTTATTATCTGGCGGATAGTCCGTGGAGTGAACCACTTGGTAAAGCACGTCCGGCAATGTTTATGCCGCGTTGTTTTTCACGGATTTTGCTGGAGGTGGTTTCCTCTCGTTGTGAGCGTCTTCATGCGATTAACCATGAAGGGGCTATTGCCGAAGGTATCGAACAGGTTGGTATGTTTGGTCGTTTTCCACGTTACCGGGATTATCTGGGATATGAGCCAGATGGGTTTCTCGATGGTGTGAGTTCGTTTGCTTCGCTGTGGGATACGATCAACGGCAGCAAGCAGGATAAGCGTTGGATTGATAACCCGTGGGTTTGGGATGTTGAATTTCGGGTGATGGAGGTGCGGAAATGACCGATAACACCATTATTCCTTTCCCAAGTCAGGACGGTGATATTACCGATCTGGCAAACGTGCAGAAGCCTGACCGCCAGTTTTGCCGTCATGGTCGAGTGGTGCTGGATGAAACAAGCCGCACGATAGAGTGCAAGGACTGTGGATCATTGTTGGAACCGTTCGATTGGGCGCTGCGCTGGACGGATAAAAACAGCAGGGAAATGCAGCGCGTTGTCCAGATGCGTAAAGAACGCAAGTCATTGCTGGAGAGTATCGAAAAGCTAAGGCGCGAAGAGCGGAATACCAAGGCACGATTAAAAACTGCGCGTAAAGGTCTTGAGAAGGTGCAGTTTGACCAGCGTGATGTGCAACTTGCTAAGGAGCAGATTAAGCGTTTTCGGGAGGGTGTGGAATGACTACCGAATATACGCCAGATGATGCTTTGAATGATCTCCATGTGCTAGAACCTGTTGAATTACCTGCTTGCGTTCAGGGGCTGGGTGCATTTAATCGCCTGGAAGAGTACCTGACCGGGTTGTTAAGTGCGGCAACGTCGGTTCCGACAACTTGTGGTTATTGCTTCTGTTATTCCCCTGCGGATGAGCAGTGTTTATCTGCGGAAGCTACGCACCGTGATCCGCGTAAGAATTTTGGGGTAAATGGTTGCCCTTGGTTTGTGGAGCGGTCTGTATTGGATGCTGATACTCATGTGGAGGTCGGCCCATGAGTAGCTTGACACTTCCCATCAATCGGGCTTATGCTGAAAGGGTAGCTGCAAAATCAGCTGCCGGTTTTGACAGGCCGATTGATCAAGGCGCACAAGCGCCAAACTTACACGTTTCCGGCGTTTTCTTACGTCTGGAGGCTTCTCTCTATGGCGGTATGCATTGGGAAGCCTTCGGGCTTGCCGGGTTCCTTGATCTCCGGTCTGTCAACCCGATGTATGCCGTCACCATACTGATTGACAGCGGTGGGTGTCGGCTGGTTTTAAACCAGATCAAGGATACTCACATGGCTAAACCACTATTCCGCGTGGACGATTCCGTCACGTCTTCCGATCTTGCGGATCATATCCGTTATCTCTCTTATCAGGTCGGTGCTGTTCATGATGCGCTGACTGAGTTTTCTTCTTGTAAATCTTCTATGCAGTCACAACGTGGCTTTGAGCATCATGGCTGGTTGTTGTGGGCTATGGGTTCGCTGTTGGAGCAGCAGCGGGCGTTGTGTGAGCGGCTGGAAGAGGTGGGACTGTCGGTTCCGACTGGGGGTGATTCTTGAAAAGAGGATGGGTTCCCGACCTACCGGAAGAGGAGGATATTATCGAAGGTGAAGACGGTGGCAACAAGCTTACCGACCTTCAGTTTCGACTGTATCGTATCCTCAAGCGCACGATGGATAGAGAGTCGTGTGTCAGCGGTGTTAAGAGTCGCATCAGCTACGCTGGCTTACGTCAGCGGGCTTTCCAAGAGTCGCGCAGAGGGTTTGCCGGTACCGCCAATGATTGGGGTATTACACCACGTCAACAGAATGAGTATATCCGTAACCAAGTGGCTGTGATTGAGCAGCGGGGTTTAATCAAAAGGACTTCTTTACCCGGTGGATTTCTTACGGTTGAGTTCTTAATTTTTAAACAATATCGTGATGTGTATTTTTCCGATCAAATTAAACCCTCCGCAAAGTATCCGCATAACTCACCGCATAACTCACCGCATAACTCAGCAGAAAAATTTAATGATAACAGTGAGTTAGGGAATAACTCAGACGGTTCTATCCGCAATACTTCCCGCAGTGATTCCGCGAAACTTACCGCATATCCAGAGGTATCCAGAGATACTGGTAGTAGTAAGTATAGTAGTAGTAACCTGATAGAACTTAGCAATAATCATGCCAACAATACGCTAACTGACTTACAGCAGCGGTATTGGGATGCTATTCAGAAAACCCACGTTTTCAACCTGCAAGCCCTCACACGTCCAGACCGGCAGGCTGAGTATCAGCGCATGTTGGCATTGTGGGAAAGTCAGGGTATTGATCCTGAGCGTTTACCGGATGCGCTGAAATCCATTCTCGACGATCTCACGTCACGCAATAGCAAAGCTTATTCACCAATGTATTTTGAACAGCCCGTTCTGCGGCTGTTGGGAGTTAATCATGCAGCAAGTCAATCCAACCACAGCAATGGCAGCTATCGAGGCAAGTCAGGCACGGAAATCGTCATGGAGCAATGCGCGGAATCAGGCATCTACCTCTGAGGCGACTGATTTGGCTAAAACGCTTTGGGCTGCGCTGGAAGCTGAGTATCCGGGGCGCTGGGTGCGTAATGCTGGTGCGGCTGAGGTGATGGTGAAAGGTGAGTTGAAGCTGTCAAGCACAGCTAAACGTTGGGTTGCTGATCTGTCGTGTTATGAGTTGGATGATGTGCGCAAGGCTTTGAAGTTCGTGACGCGGGAAAGGCCGAAGGCGGGTATGTTGCCGTCGCTGGGTGAGATGGTCAGTGCGTGTCGTGAATTTCGGCGTGAACGCATTGCGCGTGAGGACATGCTGGCAAGGGAAACGCGATTGCCGCGCAAGGGTACGGCGATGCCTGCCGATTTGAGTGCGTTGATTGGGAGTTTGTAATGGAGCGGTCGAACAGTGCCATTGGTGCCTGTGGGATTACTGCCAGTGGTGTACGCAAAGATGGTGTTGCTACTGTAGTGGATATTGTGCGGACTATTCCGGGGCTGGATGGGTTCTGTATTGCCTGGGTGCATGCCGGTGGGCAAATTCGCAACGGGCAGTTGGTGGGTACGTGTGAGCGTATGCATCCGGGCTGGTTTGCTGAGGTGCTGAGTCTACAGAAGCGAGTGCAGGATGCTGAGAAGACGGACAAGATTGTGCCGTGTGATTCACGGGTGGTGGTGCGTAAGCGTGATGATGGCCGGGTGATCCGGGCTAAGACTTATAAGCTGCCGGGTCATGTTCCTGTTGGTGTGAGTGCGTCGCGACCTGATCACTTGCCTTCTAATGTTTCGCCGATGACTGCGAGGCCGGAACAGCCGAAGCCGAAAGTGAAGTCTGCTGTTCCACCTGCGAAGGCTTCAGCGATTATCAGTAATTTGAAAGGATTGCTTGATGATTAGGTTGGTGGGGTCTGGTGGGGTGGTTCGTGCTGAAAAGGTACTCCTGGAGTGCGGTCGGTACGGGGTTGTGACTCGCGGGCTTTCGTTAGTTACCAGTTATTTTTTTGGCGTTTCGTTTCGCTTTTCTGCTGATAAAACAGGGGTTTAGTTGTGGAATTCGTATCTCTTGAGCTGATAGATAATTATGAAAAAAACTCACGGACTCACCCAGCCAGTGGGATGCTCTGATGTCTGAACGTTTATCCTATCCGGTTGAGATCATGGCAAAGCTGCTATTGCTGACACCACGTCGGGTGCAGCAGTTAGCCAATGAAGGTGTCATCCATAAAAGCGAGCGGGGCCGGTATGACCTGATTAAATCGGTGCAGGGGTATATTCAATACCTGAACGATTTACTGCCCAATAAAAGCAGTAGTGATGCTGGGCAGCAATTTGCCCGTGCTGATTTAGTATCAGAACAGATAAAACTTACAAAACACAAAGCCGAATTAGCCCGGATTGAAGAAGAAGAGAAAAAAGGGTTGATGGTTTATGCCGAAGATGAGCGGCGGGACGGCTTTCAGATTGCCCGCACAGTCAGAAATGGCATTCTTAATATTCCACCACGCATTGCGCAGGATTTGGCGCTGGACTCTGATCCGAACAGTGTTTATCGGAAATTGGAAGCGGCGCTCATTGAATCCATGACCGAATTGGCGGATATATTGGAAGCGGGCGAACCAGAGCCAGCCGTTGATGTTGCTGAGTCTGAATCCAGCGATGATACTGAGGAGGCTGCTGCTTGAAACCACTGCCACCCATGAAGCCAGCCAGTTACCGTGCGGGATTTATTGCAGGGTTTAGACCCAGCGAGCCGCTATGGATGGATGAATGGGCGGATAAAAAACGCAAGCTCTCCGAAAAATCCAGCCCGGAGCCGGGGCAATGGCGCACTGATCGTGTGCCCTTCATGCGTGAGCCGATGCAGGCGCTGTCCAGCCACAGCGATGTGCAGGATGTATCGCTGATGAAGGGCACCCAGATTTCCGGTACTGAAACCGGCAACAACTTCGTCGGCTACGTGATCGATCATACGCCGGGGCCAATGATGTGTGTCCAGCCGACGTTGGATATGGGGAAGCGTTACAGCCGCCAGCGCATTGCGCCGATGCTGACCGACATGCCGACGCTGGCGGAAAAGATAGCGCCGGATCGCAGCCGGGATTCCGGCAATACCATGCTGGAGAAAGATTTTGCCGGGGGCTATCTGGTTATTACCGGTGCGAACAGTGCGACCGGCCTGCGTTCCATGCCGGTGCGTTACCTGTTCATGGATGAAACCGATGCATACCCGTTCGACCTGGACGGGGAAGGTGATCCCGAACAGCTGGCGATTAAGCGTACCCAGAACTTTAGTCGGCGCAAAATTCTGCGGGTGAGTACACCGACTGTGGATGGCATGTCGCGCATCCAGCGCTCGTTCCTGAAAGGTGATCAGCGTTACTACTACGTGCCGTGTCCTGATTGCGGTGGTGAGCAGCACCTGAAATGGGCACAGATTAAGTGGGATAAATCGCTGCCACGCGATCAGCAGCCAGCCAGTGTCTGGTACGAATGCGAACACTGTCAGCACCCAATCAAAGAACATCATAAAACTGACATGCTGGCAGTGGGTCAGTGGGTGCCGCATAACCCAGATGCACCGGAGCAGCGTCGCAGTTACCACCTGAATTCCCTGTATTCTCCCTTGGGTTGGTATAGCTGGGTGGATGCGGTGCAAGACTGGCTGGATGCGCAGGGTGATATTGAATTGCTGAAAACCTTTACTAACACTGTGCTGGCGGAATGTTGGAAGGAATCCGTTAACGATGTGTCGGCCAAGATGCTACAGAACAAGGCCGAACCATACGAGCGCAGTGTGGTACCTGAAGGTGGTCTGGTGCTGGTGGCTGCGGTGGATACTCAGGATGACCGGCTGGAAGCTTATTTGTATGCGGTTGGTCGTGGTGAGGAGCAGTGGCTGATTGACTATGAGGTGTTCCTGGGGGATCCGGGTATCCCGTTTGGCAGCAAGGCCAGCCCGTGGGATGAAGTAACCGACTGGCTGAGTCAGCCGTGGAAACATGCTTCCGGTGCATCGCTGACGGTGGAGGGCTATGCCGTGGATACAGGCGGGCACCACACCGATGATGTGTACCACTATGTTCGCCATCACCAGCGCCACGGTGCGATTGCGATCAAAGGCGCGAACCAGCGCAACAAACCAATCATTGGTCGGCCTAGTTGGATTGATACCAACTGGCGCGGCAAAACCCACAAACGTGGGGTGCAGCTGTACCAGATTGGTACGGATACTGCCAAGTCGCTGCTCTATAACCGCTATCAGCGCGAAGAGAAAAGCGGGCCGGGTACCATGCACTTTCCCGATTGGCTTCCGTTTGAAATTTTTGAACAGCTTACCGCTGAGAAGCTGGTGCGGCGCTATAAAAACGGCTTTGCCATTTACGATTGGGCCAAGTCCTCAGCGGCTAGAAATGAAGCCACCGACTGTACCGTTTATGTGCAGGCTGTTATTCAGAAACTCGGTTTGCATCGTTATTCATCATCGCGTTGGGATGCGCTGGAACAGTCTCTGCGTACCACTGATTTATTCTCGCAGCCAGCGATCCCGGCTGCACCGGCACGGATGCCGCAACCTATCAAAACATCTAACAATTCAGGCTTTAAAGAGGTAAACGCATCATGGTAATGGGGAAGATCAAACCGGGGCTGTCAGATCGGGAAAATGACCGCTTTGTTGATTGGTTGTATGGACTGGTGGCTGATGTGAGCGAGGGGGTAGGTTTGCCGGAGCGTCAGTCCTATGAGGTGGTTAAAATCATTGTGGATAAGGTTCAGGCTGAGTACGGCGGTAGTCGACTCTATGTTCACAGTCAACGTAGCCAGACTTCAAGCCATATTTTAAAGCTTTGGCGTGAGGGAAAATCGACCGCTGAGATTGCGAGAACGCTATCTATTACTGAGGACTGGGTGTACCGGGTGCTAAAAGAACAGAGCGGTGGTATGACCTTGCCTAGTTCCTCCGTAGAAAGTGTGGAAAGCTGTTCATCATGAGTATTGTGTATCCAGAACCAACGCAGCTTGTTCCTGCTGCCGAACGTACCCCACAACAATGGGTTGAATATTATCTGCATATTGAGGATCAGGTTGCCGCTGGTAAAGAAGTGCGCTTTGATGATGGTCGGGTGGTAGTGATGGAAGACCTGCGTCAGATTCGACGGGCACGGGGCGAGTGGGAGCAACGGGCGAATCAGAAGAAGCGCGGTAGCAGCAATAATTTTGGCGGCTTTCATTACAAAACACCGGATATGTCACGATGAGTAAGCATAAGCAAAAACCGCGTGTGGTGGGTTCGTGGCAAGAGGGTCGTCTGGTTGCAACACGACAGGCATCAGTGAGTTTGCCACAGAATTTTTTTGAAGCAGCCAAGCCGGATGTTAAGCGCAAGCGACGGACTGACCGGGGCGATGGTAATACTGTATTGATGCGTAGCGGTGAGCAGTTGCGTATACAGGCGCGTCACCTGGACGAAAACCACGATCTGGCACGGGGTATTCTGGATGTATTAGTGAACCGCACAATTGGGCGGGGTATTCGTTTTGAGCCGCAGGTGCGCAACCAAAGTGGTGACTTGCATGATGAAATGAACGAGTTGCTGTTAGATCGGCATACCCGCTGGAGCGAAAGCCCAACAGTGACGGGTGAGCATACTCGTGCTGATGCCGAGCGGCTGTTGGCGCGGACATGGTTTCGGGACGGTGAAGCATTTAAGGTTTATCACATGGGGAATATTCCTTCCCTGCGGCATCACCTGCGCAGTGTTCCTCTGTCCATTGAGCTGATGGAGCCAGACTTTTGTCCGTTGGCGCATTCCGATCCAGCTAATAATATTATTCAGGGTATCCGGGCTAATGGCTGGGGTCGTCCGACGCGCTATTTCTTCCATAAGTATCATCCGGGTTCACCCGGTGGCACCAGTGCGTTTAGTGGCCAGGGATATAAGGAAGTTGGTGCCGAGTATGTGAATCATCTGAAATTTACCCGGCGCATTGGGCAGCGACGGGGCGAATCGGTATTTTCTGCGGTGTTGCTGCGGCTGGATGATCTGAAAGACTATGAGGAGGCTGAACGTATTGCAGCTCGGATCGCGGCCAAGTTGGTCGGGTATGTCAAAAAAGGTATGCCGGAAATGTACGGCGATCAAGAATTGCCAAACGAAGCAAGGCAGCGTCAGGCATTTGAAGACGGCATGATTCTGTATGACATGGTGCCGGGTGAAGAGGTGGGGCTATTCGATAACACCAAACGTCCTAATAATGGCCTGTCTGAATTCCGGGATGGTCAGCTACGGGCAGCGGCGGCGGGTACCATGACCAGCTTTTCCAGTGCTTCTAAAAATTATAACGGTACGTATTCCGCACAGCGTCAGGAGCTGGTGGAGCAGCAGGAAAACTATGAGGTATTGCAGGATTATTTTATCTCGCATTCTTGTAGACCGGATTACCAGCGGTTTATTGCGGTGACGGTATTGGCTGGCTTAGATATTCCGGCGGATGTGGACTGGAATACCTTGTTTGACGTGGCGTGTTACGGTGCGGCGATGCCCTGGATTAACCCGAAGGATGAGGCGATTGCTAACCGTGAAATGCTGGCCGAGAATTTAACCTCGCACAGTGAGGTGATTCGCAAGCGTGGCGGTAATCCGTCTGTGGTATTCGCGCAGATTCGTCGTGATAAACATCGTATGAAGGACTTAGGAATAGAGCCGATGGCTCGACAGGACGGCAATGTACCTGTTCCAGAAAAAACGGAACAGACCAATGATTAAGTGCCTTTCAGGTTATTTCGATGGAATCCTCACTGGGCACCAGTTTGGGTATACTGGATTGGGTTCTTGATAGCCTACTACTTTGCCGTTAGACAACCAGAAGTCATATTCCTTGGTGCCAATGTAAGCGCCAAAACTGTTTTTCGCATTAATTCCGACTTTGGCTTTCCAAACTTTCACCCAGTTAGTTGAAAACACGTTAGGCTGGCAATCAACTAATTTAGGTTCGGTAAATGTGTACTTTGCACTATAGGGGTCTTTAAGTACTGTTGACATGGCTGCCTTAATGGCTTCCTGGTGATTAGGTTTCGAGCCAGCAATATCATTGACTTTGGTAGGTGCGGGTGGATTAGACGCGCAAGCGGTAAATGCGAATGCGGAAAATAATATCAGTGCCATTCTTTTCATCGTTATTCCTTGGGTTGAGGTTTGGTTTGGCGGCTGATCTTATCAAAAAAATAATTTTTGAGCGATAATGCAGCAATGTAAAAAACGAACCGATCTTGCCTAGTTTCTCCGAAACATTCCGTTGCATGATTCCTTCATGCAACGATCAAACGACTTAAAACCGTATTTCCCCTCTCAGCCCGTGGCTAATGCTGCGGGTGTTGCGTTGCCTGCTTCCGGCATTCCTTTGGTTGCGCCAGTGAACTGGTGGAATCTGGCGGTGCCATCTTCACAGGGCTATTCAGCCCAGCATATTGATATTTATCTGCATGGTGTTATTGGCGGTTGGGATGGTAATTCATCGCACGATGTTGTGAGTGAATTAAGTCCGTACACCAATCTGCAAACCATTACGGTTCATATCAACTCGATTGGCGGTAGTGTGGTTGAGGGTCTGGGGATTCTTAATACCTTGCGTAAGCATCCGGCTGATGTGTTTGTTGAGATTGATGGTTTTGCCATGTCGATTGCATCGGTGATCATGCTGGCGGCACCGGCTGAGAATATCAGTATGCCGCGTAATGCTCACATCATGATGCACAACGCCAGTGCTGGCCAGTGGGGCACTTCAAAAGACCTGCGCAAAACAGCCGAAATGCTGGAGCGGTTAGAGAATGGTCTGCGTGATGAATACGCGGCACGGATGGGGATTTCTGCGGAAGAAGCGCAGGCGCTGTTAGATGAGACAACGTGGTTCAACGCTGATGAGGCATTGGCTGCGGGTTTGATCGGAAATATTACTGATCCGGTTGATTTGGATGATGCATCCAATCAGTTGGGCGTTGAAACGTGGCAAAACATGCAAGCATCGGGGTTATCAAACATGCCTAACGAAGTAACGGCGCAAATGACGCGCATTCTGACCCCTGCCAATTTACGCGATAGCGTACCGTCTGCCAATGGCGCGGGCACACCGGCAGGCCAAAATAACGGAACACAAGGGAGTAATGGCGGCGATGGTAATCAACCACCTGCTAATACTCCGGCACCTGCTCCGGCTACACCAGCTCCAAGCAATCAGGGCGGTGATAATCCGCCGCCTGCTCCGGCAGCACCTGTCAATGGTCAGGTCGATATGGCCGCAGCGCAAGCGCAGTGGCAACAAGCCGAACAGCAGCGACGGACTGACATTACTAATCTGTTCACACCTTTTGGTGGAGTGACGGGTCAGTATAGTGAGCTGGCAACCAGTCTGCTGAATGATATGGCGGTTAATGTCGAAGGCGCACGTGCTCAGTTGTTAAACCATATTGGTTCGCAGTCTCCGGGGCCTGTCAGCAATGGCGGGTCGGTGTCGATTACTGAGGACGAAGGCGACAAGCGCATTGGTGCGGCGGTCAATAGTCTTCTGGCGCGTGGTGGTCAGGCTGATCTGGAAGAAGGCAATCCAATGGCTTATATGTCGTTGCAGGATTTGGCCTATGACAGTTTGGCTCGTGCTGGTGTTACCACTGCTGGGCAGCATCCTCTGAATATGGTGGGACAGGCATTCATGATGCAAACCACCAGTGATTTCCCGATCATTCTGGAGCGCACTATCACTGAAGCAGTGTTGATTGCGTATCGCAGAAAATCACGCACCTGGCAGCGCTGGTGCAAGATTGGTTCGGTGTCTGATTTCCGTGACCATGATCGTTTGCGTTTGGGGTCTTTCGGCAATCTTGATGCGTTGAATGAGTCGGGCGAATTCAAGAACAAGTCTATTCCTGACGGCGAAAAAGAGAAAGTTCGCGTCGGTACTAAGGGCAACATCATTGCTGTTTCCCGTGAGGCCATCATCAATGATGATCTCGGCTATTTCATGGGTATGTCTACCATGCTGGGTGATGGTGCCGGTCGCACGGTCGAGGCCGATGCGTATGCACACCTGTTGAGTAATCCAAAGCTGGCAGACGGCAAGCCCATTTTTCATGCTTCCCACAACAACCTGATGACAGGTGCGGCGATGGCTGAGGAATCGCTGGACGGTGCACGTCAGTTAATGAATGGGCACAAAGATATTTCCGGCAATGATGAGCTGGATATTGATCCGGCCTTGCTGATGGTAAACAACGGCATGCGTCTGACGGCTGATCGTTGGATGAAGTCTGCCACGTTACCGGGTCAGGATAACTCAGCGTTAATGAATGCGGTGAATGGTATGGCTGAAGTGCTTGCTACCAGTCGCTTGAAAACCATCAATAAAGGTTTCTATCTGTTCGCTGATCCATCGGAAGCGCCTGTGATTGAGGTGAATTTCCTGTACGGCAATCAGGAGCCATTTATCGACACGCAGGAAGGCTGGCGTGTTGATGGTACAGAAATGAAAGTCCGGCTTGATTTCGGTGTCGGCGCGGTTGATTACCGTGGCGCTGTCTACAATCCCGGCCCGTAAGCGGCGGCTTTAAAAAGCTGCATAAGGAGCATTTGTAATGGCTAACAATTTTATTCAACCCGGTCACGTCATGGACTACCACAACACCGGAACGACAGAGATCAAGTCGGGTGCGGTGGTTGAGTTTGACGATGGGATTGGCGTTGCGAAGGTCGCTATTCCGGCTGGTGAGGTCGGTTCTGTTGGTGTGACCGGCGTGTGGGAGTTGCCCAAAAAGTCCGGTGTTGTACTGGAACAGGGTGCGGCCTGTAACTGGGTATCGAAAAAGCTCGATACAGCGGACGGCACGTCGGCTGGCATGGTGTGGGAGGCTGCTGCTGCGGCTGACACCGTTGCCCTGGTTAAAATCGGTTAATTCGGCAAGGCAACGTCGTGATGACAGTGGCTGCGTCGGATTCTTTACCGCTGATTGACGATTACACCCGTCTGGATAGTGATCGTGCGTTCACGATGATTAACCGGACAGGGGTTTGGGTGATGATCGGCGGTGAGACGCTCAAGGCCATTTTTCGTTACCCGACCGAGGAACAGGTTTTAACCCGTGAAGGCGGCAACGCAGTTGGCAAAACCCTACGCGCACTGATGCGGGTACCGGAACTTTTCATCCATCGTGGCAGCGGCATTTTCCCGGCTGGGACTAAGGCCCGTGTGTTATGCCGTCCTGATTCACCGGATTTTGTGTTGGGTGAGGTGTATTACACCGAAGGTGCGATGTATCGCGTTAGCCTGAACCACGAACAGCCCGAACCGGAAGACACGGAGGGTCGGGGATGGCGGTAAGCGGCGGTGGCTTAGTTAAGACCACAGGCGGTGCGGGCATCGTCAATCTGGATTTGAAGCTGGAAACACCTGATGCACTGATGGAAGCCACGGCAGAGAAGTTTGGTTTAAGTGAGCAGGCTATTCGTCGTGCTGAGGTTAGGGCCATTAATAAAACCGTGCGCTGGCTTAAAACGCAATTAGTCCGCCAGCTGGCGAACAATATTGGCGTTGTCCAGAAGCATATAAAACGCAGATTGCGCAGCAGTCAGGCTAAAAAGAATCGCTCTATGGCATCTGTCTGGTTAGGTGTTGGTGGCATTAACCCGATGACGCTGGGCTTGAAAGGCAGGAAGACCAGCTCCGGGTATCAGGTAGGACGTTTTGCCTTTGCCGGTGGTTTCCGGGGTTATTACTCAGGTCGTTATGTCGGTATAGGTGGTGTGTATCGTCGTGTTGGTGCTGCTCGTTTGCCGATTGAGAGCATGGATATTGAGATCAGAGCGACGGCGGCTCGCATAGCTAACCGGCTATTAGACCGTGCTGAACCGGAGTTACTGAAAAAGCTTCGGCAGGAATTGAATTTTGAAATGCACAAAAAACAGGGCACCGCCTAATGGCAGCGGAACTCGACGCTTACCACAACGCGCTGGTCGCTTTGTTTAAAGATCATTTCGGTGATTCGCTGGCCACGGTACAGGCGTATCTACCGGATAACCAGTCCGATGACCCGGAGGCGGGTTTAACGATCACCACCCCTGCATTGCTGGTGGAGATCGAAAAAACCGGACAGGGTAAGAACTACGGAAATGACCAGACCGCAGTGCAATGTGAATTAGCGATTCACTGCATTCTGGGTACAGCCACCGAGAAGCTGCAACAGGAGTTGCGCAATTTCGGCACTGAGGTACAGCGCCTGCTGACTAAACAGGATTATTGCTTGGGTCACGATTTGACCGTTAATAATCCCGAAGATGTCAACGGTATGCCGGGGTGGTGGCAGAAAGGCGGGGCCGGTGGTTATGACAGTTGGGTGGTGACGTTCACCCAGACCGTTTACCTCGGTGAGTCGGTTTGGGATTTGACCGCATTGGCGGCTGATGGGGTGGAGGTGACATTGTTGCCGCACTACATCCACGATCCGCTACCGGCGCTGCCATGAGCGATCCGCTGGAACAGGCGGAACAACGTCGCCAGCATCACAACCTGTTTCATCAGGGCGTGGTGACCGGAGTGGCAAATGGTCAGCTCAATGTGAAGGTGGTGACTGCCTCTGGTGAGCTGGAATTGAAAGGCTTGCTGGTGCTGGGGCGTAACCCAGCAGGGGTGCAGGTCGATGAACCTTGTTTTGTGATTTGCCCGCAGGGTGATCCGGCGCAAGGGGTGGTGGTGATGCAGTTGCCTGATCCGGTGTTTGATCGGATGGGTGAGGAAGTTACTGCACTCCGTAGAGAGGTTGGATCGCTGCGACAGCAGATAAGCAGTTGGCAGCATTCATACCAGAATAATTAATTTTTTACACAACGAGCAGGACTATTGCAATGGATCTTAGTAACACTCCAAAAATGTCGGTCGTACTGAAAGAGTACGGTTATCAAACCGGTGCCCTGATTGATGCGCGTTTCGCAGCGATGGACGTGGATCGTCAGACTAAACTGGACGAAGCAATTGCGACGTTGACGGGTACTGATACTCAGTTGGGTACAGTTATCAGTCAGTTGCAGCGTATTACCGATGCACAGCCGGGTACGACTGAATTTGACGAAGGTCAGAATCTTTACACGCTGATGCAGAATAACTATCTGGCATTAGACGACCGGCTGACCGCTAATGAAAATCTGGCTACTTCGCTGAATGCCTGGAAAACCACTTTCATCAGTGACTACACCGATACGATCACCCGTATTGACCAGTCGATTGCGGCTGAGACTTCAACGCGTCAGTCTGAAGTGGCCCGTCTGGAAGCGCTGATTAACTCTAACAACGAGATGATTGGTGCGGCTAATGCAGCCCGTGCTGCACTTAAGTCGCAGTTGGAAGCTACTGACGCTGCTCAAACCGATGAGATTAATAATCTCAAAACCCGGATGACGGCGGCGGAAGAGTCAATCGCCACTTACGGTGAGAATATCGCAACCCTACAGGGCCAGATGCAAACCCGTATCACCGAGATTGCCGGTCTGCAACAGCAGCACAATGACCTGACTGCGCGTGTTGTTACGCTGGAAAACCTGTTCGAGGGCTGGAACTCTCAGGGTGCTGTCGCTGAGTTTGCTGCGGGTCTGGGTGGTCAGGTATCACCGGGCGGCTACCAGCCTTACGCACCTGCGTAATTGATGGTTGACCAATAATAATCACGTAGGACGATTCGATGTTTCAGGAATACAGTTATCAAACCGGCTCAATGCTCAGACTGGCAGTTCAGTCTGAGGTTAATGCCGTGTCTGGTGATTCCCTAACGCGCATCGAGCAAAAACTGGATGCTGCCCTAAACGGTGCAGCGTCCAGTATCCCAACCCCAGCTACCCGTGCCACCGCAATGACCACTATCGTGGCCCGCGCACAGGCACAGCTGGCCGGTCGTAAACAACGGCAGGGGATGGACAAACGTACCGGGCAGGTCTTGTCCGGGACTGATCATTTGCAACAGTCGATTGCTGATATTCTGTTGACTCCGGTGGGTAGCCGGGTGATGCGCAGAACGTATGGCAGTCGCTTGCTGGAACTGATTAGCCAGCCGACCACCAATACCACGGTGTTACAGGTGTATGCCGCTATTGCCGCAGCTTTACGCCAATGGGAGCCACGTTTCACCCTGAAAAAAATTCAGGCGCAATGGGGCGATGTTAACCAACAGGCCAGTGACCGTGAAAACGGCATTTTGAATCTGGTGCTGGGTGGTGATTATCTGGGGCGTGATGTGTCGGTTGAGGTGGTGTTATGAGTACAGCCACTGCGCAGGTTTTTCCGTACCACGATAAAGATTTATCGGCGATGCCGCGTCCGGCTGTGCTGGAGACGCTGGATTATGAGGCGTTACTGGCGGAACGCAAGGCGATGTATAACGGGCTGATGCCGCTGTTGCTGGATGATTCCGGCCAGCCGACGATTCAGCCCGCGACGCTGGTGCAGACCGAGCGTGAGACGTTTTGGAAAATTCCGCTGAATGGTGAGGCGGGTCTGTTTTATCTGGATCTGGAATCTGATCCATCGGCGCGACATCTCCAGCAGGATGCCTATGTCGAGCTGTGGTTTCGTAATCGCGTGAATCAGGCTTCACTGGCCAATATGCCAGCCTATGCGTCCGGCTCCGATCTGGATCATATTGCTCTGCGTTATGGGGTGCATCGCCTAACGATTACTGAGGCGACGGAAAGTACCGCAGCGGTACTGGAATCCGATGATGCTTTCCGCAAGCGTGTGTTGCTGGCGATTGAAGGTTTTGCCCGTGGTGGTTCGACTGGCTGGTACCTGTTTAATACATTGTCGGCTGATGGCCGGGTGAAGGATGCGCACGTTGCCAGTCCGTCACCCTGTGACATTGTGATCACGGTATTAAGCCATGAGGGTGATGGTGTGGCGACTGATGATCTGCTGGAAGCGATCCGTGAGCATATCAACAGTCGCAATATTCGTGTCCTGGGGGATCGCATCACGATTCAGAGCGCTGAGGTAGTGCATTACAGCGTGGATGCCGATGTTTATATGTATCCGGTGCCATCGTCTACCGCAGTCACCTCAGCGATTCAGGCAGCATGGCAGCGTTTTCGCCACCAGTCCGAGCGTATCGGGCACTGGATCGCGGAATCAGCGGTGCATGAAGCCTTGCACCAGACCGGCGTGTACCGGGTGGTGGTGAATACGCCAGACCTGCCGTTGGAAATCACAGAAGCGCAGGCCGCGTACTGTGATGCACTGAATGTGAACGAGGTGCGTGATGGCGTGTAAAGATTTCCGCAGTTTATTACCGAATCCGTCCGACCATGAGCTGGCACTGGAGCGGGTATCGCGTGAGAAGTATTGCGCGGCTGATCCTGATGTGATCCGTAGCCTGTTTGACCCGATGACCTGTCCGGTGGAGCTGTTGCCGTGGCTGGCGTATGCCTTATCGGTTGACGTGTGGAATGATCGCTGGCCGGAACAAACCAAGCGGGCGGTGTGTGCCAATAGCCTGAATGTACATCTGCATAAGGGTACGTTGGGTGGTATTGAGCATGCATTGGAAGCGTTAGGGGTGCGGGCTGAGATTGTCGAATGGTGGCAGGCTGAACCGGAAGCCGAACCGGGCACGATGGAAGTCACGATGTGGGTGCATGACAATATCTTGCCGGATGCTGAAGTGCTAATTGGTGCCGAGCTGACGCGGGATATTGTGCGTCAGCTGGATAGCAGCAAACGGGCTTCGATTCATTACACTTTTCAGCTGGCGGTGGAGACTGATCCAACCGGCGTGGCGGTGGCGATGTCGGCACAGTTGACCGCGTTACAGAAAGCAGATGTGCAGCATACGCACGTTGATAGCCGCGCCAGCCGTCCGGTGGGTATTGCCTTCGCCGGATCGGCACAGCTGAGTACGTTGCAGCGTCTGAATGCCCGTCACGCTGATGTGGTCGGTCGTGCGAGTCAACCGGTCACAATGGGGCTGGTCATGTCCGCTCAGTTATCAACATTCATGCGCCTGGAGGCCCGAATATGAGCATCAGCATCATTCCGTATCCGATTGATACCGCGATGGCGGCGGCGGTGGGTGATGAGCCGGGTATTAACTATGCGGTGAAGTATATCCGGGTGGGTAAGGGCTTACAGTCGATTAGCCTGGATGATGCCGGACGGGCCACGACGCGGGATTTAAAAACGCCAGTGGGTTATCTAGAGATTTTGAGCGCTGAGAAGGTGTCGCCTTACCAGTGGCAGATTGCGATTGATGTTAAGCAGGCGCACACCGGCACGGACTTTAATTTTTCCGAGTTTACTCTGTGCGATGAAGACCAGAATCCCATTGCGATTTATGGCAGTTCAACGCAGGCGCTGTACGCAGTGACCGAGGTGTTGGACAACGCGATTCTGGCGGTCAATCTGGTGTTTGCGGCGTTTCCTGCGGATAGCATCACGATTGTGCATCAGAATTTGCCGTTTAAATTGTTTATGACACAGGAGATCGCGGCGATGAATACCGCGATTGGTAGTATGACGCTGGGGCATATCCGGGAATACAACCAGCGCAGAGCAGCAGAATTGCAGGCCGCAGCAGAGCGTGAGCAATGGGAAATCCAGCAGGCCGAGCAATACCAGCAGCACGAAGGCAACATGCAAGCCATGTTGGCAGATTTACGCCAGCTGATCGACCAGCACAGAACCGATCAGCAGCATTTTAATGTAACAACGGAGCAGAGTGTCGGCGGTTTGTCGCTGTCATTTATGCGCCATACAACGGAGTAAAGACATGGGACTTTCGTTAGACGAAAAGCTACAGCAGTCTATGGATCAGTGGGGGGAAGCCCGTGATCTTTATGTGCAGCAGAATGTGCTGAATGAGCAGGCGCGGGATCAGATGCTTCAGTCTGCTGGTCAAAAAGAACAGGAACTTGAACAGAAGAAAACAGATGTTCAGCAGCAGGTTGATGATTTTGTTGCTGGTGCTGACAACCATTACTTTGATCGGATGACTCATGGGAGGCTAACTCACAACCAGAGGCTCATTCCAAACGAAGCAGGGACGGCTCCTGTTGGATGGATATTGGGTAATACAAATGCTGAGGTTGTTGAGCATGTAACGAGCAATATTCCCCCTGCTGACCGTTCTGCTCTGGCTCAGGAGTTTTTGGCTGCACTGGGGAGTAACACACAACACCTAAGTGTTGATTTTTGGATATGGCGAGTAACATGGAATCCCGTTAACAGCACCTATGGCATGTTCCAGCACTACAAATCATGTCAAATATCTACTTGTGGCGCAATTGTAAAACATGAGGCAGGTGCTGTACCTAGTTCGCATTGGTGTGGTGGTCTGGTTGAGGGTGAGCCAGCAAAACTATGCAAGTCTACCTATGGTGCTAACGGTCTATCTTATGTGCATCCGCATCCCTATTCCAATGATCCTGGTTCAATTTTAGTTGCAATGCCAGCAGCAATATTGGGACAGATGCCTGATGGTAAGTGGGGGCTATTTAGCTCAATTGTTGCAAATGATGATAACGGTACAGGTTTTGGAGTATATGACTAATGGCTAAATTAATTGTTAATGACAGGGTGGTTGATGAGAGCGTTGATCCGGGCACACCAAGTGAGTCGATAGCGCAGCTGGTCGCTGAAAACTACCCGTCTGGATCAAATTGGTCTGTTGAGTTAAGTGAAGGTGAAAAATCCGATTTAGCTAAGAAAGGCATTCAGTCGGCTATTGCTGATGACTTCGGTGATGGTGATAAAAATGCTACAGCCTTATCCCTAATCGGCAAAACCTCAAGTGCTTTCAGCGCTGCGCTAAATATCCACATGCAGGTTTACCAAAATCTGGCAACAGCTCAATCATTGGCTGATGTTCGTGCGGCGATTGCGCCAGCTCTACCACTGATGCAAAAAGTGGGTGAAAAACTGGAGAACGGTGATCTGTTATCTGTCCAGTCTGCTCAGGGTTTGAATGATGAGGATGCGGTGATCGAAGGGCTGGAAGCCATGACCCGTGCTGCACGAATTATTCAGGCACAGTCCGGGCAGGCTGAGGCGGCGGGCAGCGCTTAACCCAAAACACAAAATTTAACCGAGCCGCGAGGCTCCAACCATCCTGAAACTGGAGGCAATATGGCCACAATCAAACACGGTGTGCGTGTTCTGGAGCGCACCGATACCAATAGTTATATCCAGACAATCGAGACGGCCACGATTGCCATTGTGGCTACGGCGGATGATGCCGACGATACTAAAATCCCGCTAATGACTCCGGTTAAGTTTGCCGGGTTCGATGAAGTGACGCTGGCGGCGTGTGGTACCACGGGTACATTGCGCAAGGTGATTGACGCGATTGGTTCACAGGGTTATGCGCCATTGATGGCGGTGATCCGGGTGGCTGAGGGTGCTGATGCGGCGGCGATTGCTGCGGGTATCGCTAAGATTGCCGAAGTTTCTCCGACGCATGATTTCACACCACGTTTATTGGCCGCACCCGGATTGGATGCGGAAGCGGACGTGGTGACGGCGTTGGTGGCGATGGCGAAGAAGATCAAGGCCTATACCTACGTTGGTCTTGATGCAGCGACCAAAGATGATGCGTTGCTGAAAGCCGCTGAAGCGCAATACAACGCTGATGAGGTGATGCCGATCTGGCCTGATTTTACTGCCAATGGTGAGCGGGTTTGGGCACCGGCTGTGGCGTTAGGTTTGCGGGCGCGTATTGATAATGACCATCCTCAATCCTATGCGAAGACGCTATCTAATGTCCCCTTACAGGGTGTAGGTGGCTCAACCCAGCCGGTGAGCTGGGACATTCAGGGCAGTGCGGGCACTGCTTCATCCGAGCTGAATAACGTCAATGTCACCACGTTGATCAAGCATACCGGTTCATGGCGTTTCTGGGGTAATCGTTCCGGTTCTGGTGCTTTTGAATCGGGTGTGCGCATCCGTAACAGTATGGACATGACCATTGCTAACGCGCAGTTGAGCCGGGTTGATGAGCCGTTTAGTCAGGCGATTATCGAAGATGTCGTCGAGGACGTGAAGGCGACGGTTCGTGGTCTGGTGCGCAATCGCCTGTTGATTAACGGCAGTGTCTGGCTTGATCCGGGTTGGAATAATGCCGACGAAATCGGCAAGGGCAGCATCTATGTCCATTACGACTTTACACCGCCACCACCGCTGGAAAATATCGAACTGGTATCGATTGTTACCGGTAAGTACCTGCTGGAAGCGCTGCCGACCTGGCTGCAAAGCAATTCCGGCACCGAAGCACCCAGCCAGATTGAGGAGGGCTAATTCATGGCCGCAGTTCCAAGTTTCTTAACGAATATGGCCCTGTTCTATCAGGGCGCACCGCGCACCACTTTTGAGGAGGTGACGCTGCCGGTATTTAAGCGCAAGACCGTGGTTAAGCGCTTACCGGGTACCAGTCACCCACGCGCCTTCGACATGGGGCCGGAAGGTGCAATGGAGATGACGTTTTCCGGTTCTGATCTGGATGATGAGATTCTTTCTGCATTCGGGCTGTGTGCTGGTGAATCCGGGGTACGCATCCACCTGAAATCCACGTTCAAACCAGCGGTAGGCTGTCGTCTTGTCCTGCATGAGGTGAAGGCAACAGGTTTCTGGGAAGAAGTGAATCTCGGTAGCCAGAAGATCGACGATGAAAGCAGCCGCAGCTACAAGCTGACCTGTGATTATTTCGAATACTGGAAAGATGGCAAGCTGATTAAGAAGGTCGATGCCAACGCACCGGAAGAAGAAGAGCGCAAGTTGCTGGGTTTGTAAACCCAGTGTAACGGTCGCAGTCAGGGTGCTTTGGGTTAGCACCTGACGGCCTGTCACAGGTGGCTTTTGCTGCCTGTGGCTGGTTTAAGCGGTCGGGAATATTAACCCGTGTTTATTTGTATTAATCCAGTGCGCAGCGATGCGCCAAAAATGTCGGGAGACATGTAATGACTGCGAAAAAAAACCAAGATGCGACACCAGAAAATCCGGTTGATGAGACTATGCCTGTGCCTGCTGATAACGTGACTGATATTGCGGAAGCGGCTGATCGTAAGGGCAAAATCCGGGTGCGTTTGCCTTCCAGCGTGAACTATGAAGGTGAAGACATTGACCAGCTCTGGATGCGTCGCCCTACGGTATTGGATGGTATTGTTGCCAGTAATCAAGCGGGTGAGAGTAATAATAAAATTCTGTTCGGCATGATCGCACAATGTGTCGGTGTTGATATGGACTGGCTTTGGGAACAGAGCGCCGCTGTTTCAAATAAGTTGATGAAGGCTTACACCGATGAACTGAAAGACCCGGTGCATCTGCCTGAGTGGGATGGTTTAACGCTGACGTTATACAAACCGCTGACGGTGAAAGGTAAGACGCTGGATAGTGTGACGCTGAGTGAACCGACTACCCGTGATCTGATGGATGATTCCAGCCGCGAGAAGATATACGAGCTGGTGGCTCGCTTGATGGGGCTGAATGTGTCTGATATTCGCGATATGGACTACCTGCATGATTACAGCGAGGTGGTTAAGAAAGTGAACTCGTTTCGCGACGCTTAATATTGATAAGGCCACAGCGCGAAAGGCGCTGGTGTCGCTGGCTTCGTATACCGGCTGGAGTCGTGAGTCGATACTGGCGATGCCGTTTACCGAAGTGTTGGCCGACCTGGAGGCGCTAAAGCCGGAAAAACAATCCGAATAAATACGTGCGAATTTGACGCACTGCTTAGTTTCAACGTCGTGACGACGTGGAGTGATAACAATGGCAGATAACAAGCTCATTATCGAGTTGGGTAGTAAGCTGGCTGGCGATTTCGGTAGCGCCTTTAAATCTGCCAAGGGTCGGATCGGTGAACTGAATAAGTCGCTGGGTGACCTGAAGAAGCAACAATCTCTGGTGAAGCGGTTTGAAATGCAAACCGCTGACCTCACCACCGCAAAGCAAAAGCTGGATGCTGCCAACGAGGCAGTGCGTCAACTACGGGTTGAAGTCCAGAAGAATCCCACCAAGAAGCTGCGCGAAGCATTCACCCGTGCCAATGAAAAGGCAGAAAAGCTCCGGGTTTCTCTTAACAATCAACGCTCCGACTTAGGTAAAACCCGTACCGCGATGCAGGCGGCGGGCTTGAGTACCAAGAACACCGCCAAAACACTGGACGATCTGGGTAAGGCCATCGACCGGGTATCGGCTAAGTCAAAAAAATTACAGGGTTTAAAGCAGCAGCAGGCCGAACTAGCGCAAGGCTTTGGTGAGTTAAAGTCGAAAGCGGTGGGTGCGTTCGCTTCCATTGCTTCTACCACGGTGGTGGTTAAACCGGCCTTTGATTTTCAGGCCGCAGCTTCTGAGTTACAGGCCAAGTCCGCAGGCATGGCGGATGATCAGCGTAAGTTACTGGAAGGTAAGGCGCGTGAACTAGGCCGTGCCATGCGTTTCACTGCTACTGAAGCATTGCAGGGCATGACCTTCCTGTCGATGGCTGGCTTTGATCCTCAAGAAATTGATGCGGCTGCGGAAGGCATGTTGCAACTGGCTCAAGCTGCGGGAATGGGGCTGTCTGAAACGGCTGATATAGCCTCTAACATCCTGTCTGGTTTTAAGCTGGAAGCAACAGAGATGGGACGTGTCTCTGATGTATTAGCTGCTACCTTCACCAGTTCTAATGTCACTCTATCAATGTTGGGTGAAACCATGAAGTACGTTGCCCCGGATGCTGCGAAAGCCGGGGTGAGTATTGAAGAGCTTTCCACAATGGTTGGACTGTTGGGGAATGTTGGTATTCAGGGGAGTATGGCGGGTACAGCTTTGCGAGCTGCTATTTCCCGACTGGCTTCACCGCCTAAAGAGGCAGCTAAAGCATTGGATACGTTGGGTGTTAGCATTAAAGACTCCAACGGCAATTTTAAAAACATGCCAGCTGTTCTGGGTGAAATTGCCGATTCTCTGCGTGGTGTTAAGGGTGATGTTAACAAGGCAGCACTGGTGACCAAGATATTTGGTGTTGAGGCCAGTACAGCAATGGGTGAGCTGCTAACGCAAACGGACTCAACCGCAACAGGCTTTAATGAGCTACATGAGACTGTAAAAAATAGCGGAGGCAAAGTTGCCGAAACCAGTCGGATCATGGGCGATAATGCGAATGGTGCTATTACCCGGATGGGTTCTGCATTCAATGATCTGGGTATTACTCTGGGTAATGTTTTCCTCCCTCATGTCCATAGTGCGGCTGATAGCATCGCAGGCTTTACTACTAAGGTTTCGGTTTTCCTGTCTGAAAATCCACGTTTCACGCAGGCATTAGGACTGGCAGCGGCGGCTATTGCCACAGTGACCACGGCAGGTGTGGCGGTGGGTGCCACGATCCTGGCATTTAAAGCCTCCATGCTGGCGTTCGGGCCGGTGATCGGTGGTGTGACCACGGCATTTACCGGACTGACTACGGTTTTCCCGTTGGTGGCCGGTGGGATTAAGGCGATTGGTCTGGCCTTGGTGGCGAATCCGATTGGATTAGCAGTCGCTGCGGTGGCCGCTGGTGCTGCGCTGATTATTAGTAATTGGGAATCGGTTGGCCCGTTCTTTGATCGGGTGTGGGGTGGTATCCAGACGGCTGGCGGTAATGTCGTGGACTGGTGGAATAACACCACGTTCACCGAGAAGGTATTGGATGTCTCCAGTGCGCCAGTCGAGGCGGCATTGTTCGCGGCAACTTCATTTTTTGATTGGTGGGATTCGTCTACCTTAAAGCAGCACTCACCAGAGTTTGTGGTGAATGGTATCGAATCGGCCAAGCAGTTAACCAATACCTTTTTTGACTGGTGGGACGGTACGACCTTTGAAGAGAAGGTGGTCGGTGTTACGACCGGCACATTGGAAGTGGCGCGTACTGCGGGTGATGCCTTCGTTGGCTGGTGGGAATCAACCACCTTAGAGGAGAAGGCGCTGGGTATTGCGACCGCGCATATCGGGTTGGCCCGTACCGCGTCGGAGGCATTCTTTAACTGGTGGGATAGTTCAGAGCTAAAACAGCATGCACCGGATTTTGCCGTTGATGGCATTGAAATGGCCCGGACAAAATCACAGCAGTTCTTTGATTGGTGGGACAACAGCAGTTTAACCGAGAAAGCAGTTGGTATTGCTACAGCACCTCTGGCAGCAGCACGCAGCGTCGGTGAGGCGTTCTTTAGCTGGTGGGATGGTTCAGAGCTAAAAGCACACACACCTGATGTGGTGACTGATGCAATTGACGGTGCGCGTGAAACCGCAGGCCGGTTTGTGGGTTGGTGGAATGATACCAGTCTGAAACAAAAAGTTTCTGACGTAACTTATGCGGCGGTCACGGGTGCCTGGAATCTGTCACGTGATTTTGATACCTGGTGGGATAGCTGGACGCTGGCTGAGGTGGCTGCATCGGTCAATGATTCGCTATTAAGCAGAGCATGGGAACTGGCTAAACAGTTTGTTAATTGGTGGAATAATCTCAGCCTG
The DNA here is from genome assembly GCA_028566655.1 of Metis holothuriae. Taxonomy (NCBI): domain Eukaryota; kingdom Metazoa; phylum Arthropoda; class Copepoda; order Harpacticoida; family Metidae; genus Metis; species Metis holothuriae. The sequence continues at coordinate 34,471 of JAOXNJ010088828.1, forward strand.
AAATCATTAGTGCCTGATATAAAAATTCCAGGGATGGGTGATATTGAAAATGCTGTGGCCGGCACTGCGGACGCGGTAGCGGCCAAGGCTGGAGAGGTGGCCGATAAAGTTGGCAGCGCTGTTTCTGGTCTGTGGGACACAATGAAAAAAGCCGGAGCTGATGCAGTGCAAGGATTAGCTGATGGAATCAATAATGCCACTGCGCACGTTGATGCATCACGCAAAGCAGCTGAAAATGTTGAAAATGCAACACGAGAGGCGCTTGATACTCACTCCCCCAGCCGGGTGATGGCGGCAATTGGTCTGGACGTCTCAACAGGTTTTGCAAAGGGTATAGAGTCTGGCGGACAAAAAGTTAAAACAGCAGCTGAGCGTGCTGCGCAGCAGGCTGAGGCTGCATTCAGGCGCATTGTTGATGGGCTGGAGCAGCAATATATTAAACTCACAGAGGGCGAAGATGCCGCACGGCGCTACGAACTCAGTATGCAAAACATGACTGAAGCCCAAATTGACGCCATTATGACCGCTGAGGCGCATATCGAGCAGCTGGAAAAGCAAGTTGAAATACAAGAGAGAGTCAGCGAGGCGATGGACAAAAGCCGCGAGGCGTTAACGCTGACAAAAATCGAGTGGGAAGAAGGCGCAGACGCAGCAAAAATTGCAGCGTTAGAGCTGGAGGGATTCTCAAAAGCCCAAGCCAAATCCAAAGTTGCTATCGACAAAGAAACCGAAGCACTTAAAAAGAACATCCAGACCCGGCAGAAGGTAGCGGATGCACTCAAGGCCAGTCGTGATGCCTTGCGCCTTGCCACTATTGAACGTGACAAGGGCAAAGATGCAGCTAAACGGGCTGCATTGGAGTTAGAGGGTTTCTCCAAAGCGGAGGCAGCATCCAAGGTCGCGATTGATAATGAAACGGAAGCACTGCGCAAAAATATTCAGGTACGCGAGAAGGTTGCCGATGCGCTGAAAGCCAGCCGGGAAGCGCTGCGACTGGTAACGATTGAACGTGACCAGGGTAAGGATGCAGCGAAGCGGGCCGCGTTGGAGTTGGAGGGGTTCTCGAAAGCGGAGGCAGCATCCAAAGTCGCGATTGATAATGAAACGGAAGCACTGCGTAAGAATATTGCGGCGCGTGATCAGGCTCGTGAGTCAGTGGATAAGCTGGCAAAGCAAGTGGAATACGAACGCATCAAACTGACGGATACTGCCGAAGCAGCGGAACTGTACCGCTTAAAAACCGAAGGCTATACCGAGGCCCTGGCACTGTCTCAGATTGAACATGAGAAAAACATAGAGCTGCTGCAGAAACAGGGTGAGATCAATCGCACGGTGAATGATGGGCTGACTGACAGCATTATGTCCGCTGTTGAGTCTGGCAAATTATCATTTGATTCATTAAAAGATCATCTTAAAAATACATTCAACAATATGATCTTGAAACCTGTCATTCAGGCTGTCATGCGGCCGGTTTCTAATGCTATCGGCGGCATAATGGGAAATGTCGGCAATAGCATTAGTCAATCAATGGGCCTGGGTCAGATGTTTGGCGGCAGTGGCGCGGCAGGTGGCGGTGGACTGCTGGGCGGGCTATTTGGCGGCGGTAGTGGCGCGGGCGGCGGTATTGGCGGTCTGTTAAGCACTGGTTTTTCTAAAGTAACCGGCTTTCTATCTAATACATTCGGCGGAATTGGGTCAGCCATCACCGGCGCGTTAGGTGGTATCGGGTCATCAATTACCGGCGCATTAGGCGGTTTAGGATCGGCATTAGGCGGTATCGGCGCAGCGCTCGGCCCGGTAGGACTGATCGCAGGCGCTTTATCACTGGGTTTCAGTAAAAGAAAAGTCGTCGGCGCAGGGGTTGATCTCAAGTACTCTGGCGATCAGGGATTTGAAGGTCAAAACTATGAAAAATGGCGGAAAAAGTCATTTTTCAAAAGCAAGAAGGGTTACAAATACTCCGATCTCGACAGCGAAGTGGATCAGTCGCTGACTGAATATTTTGAGAAAATGAATAATACTATTGCAGCCCAGGTGCGTAGCATCGGCGGCAATTCTCGAAACATCCTGAGCGGTTTTAAATCTGAATCTGGGCGCATTGATCAGAAAAATACAGAAGAGCGTATTCAGAATTGGGTAAAAGAAACCACAAACCAGGCTTACGCGCACGCATTTGGACGCCTACCGCGTGCGCTCAAAGCTGCGATTGACCCCGCTTATAATGAAATAAAAACCGGCGGTCATAAAATGACCATCGCGGTCAAAAACTCAATGAGCGGCGCTGCGCGGGAAACGAGATTGAGCGCTGAGCAAATTGCAGAGCGTTTTAAATATGTCGGCACAGTGGCTCAAAGCGTCGCGCCAAGCCTCAAGCAGCTGGGGTTTGAAATGGCTGAAACGGAGCGTGTTTTTAATGGCAACCGCTTCAGGCCAGCGTTGGTTATGCGCGAAGTGGTCGGCTCCGCTGTCAAAAATTCAGTTTTACTGACTGATGCGCTGGGTGGTGTTGATAATACGATGAAATCACTGGCGTTCTATGCTCAAAATTTCACAGATAAAGGCACCCAGTCCGCAAATGCCATGAATCAGGTGAGGGATAGGCTCAATAAATGGAATGAGTCAATCGGACGCACGGGGGATGCCATAATTGATACGCGCTCTGAATTTCATGCGTATGTGCAGTCTTTGGATCTGACAACTAATGCCGGGCGTAAAGCCATGGCGGCTGCAATGGAGCAAATGCAGGCCGTGTTGGCGGTGGCTCAGGCGAATGAAGTAGCTAAGGTCAAACTGGATGCCGTAGCAGAGGCAGCGCGCAATCTAAACCTGAATTTTGACGCGACAAGCCCCGCAGCCAGCGGTGCGGCCGGGGCGCTCATTGAGCTAATGGGCGGACTGGATGCGTTCACGTCAGCGACACAGAATTATTATCAGCAATTCTACTCGCAGCAGGAGCAGCAACAGTTAGCGTTGGCGAATGCCGCCAGCAGCGTGAGCGCATTTAATGAATCGATTGGATTAACCGGCCAGGCGGCGATTGATACGACGCAGGAATTCCGCAGTTATGTGGAATCACTCGATTTAACGACCGAAGAGGGGCGTGCAGCTTATGCTGCAGCAATGGATATCGCTGATTCAATGAAAAAAGTCGCGGACTCGGGTTTGTCGTTAAATGAGCTGATTGATTCATTGCCGAAAAATCTGCAAGGGGCGTTTGAGCTGATGAGCGCCGGGAGTCAAAGCACTGCGGAATCTGTTAAAGCGTCGGCGGAGTCGGTACAAGCTGCAGCTAGCGAGATCAGCACCGCAAGCGGCGCGGCTGGGAGTAGTTTAAACAATCTGGGTGGAGCTATTCAAAGCGTTTCCGGGGCGGCGGCTGCTGCTGCGCAAACTGCTGCCAATGCTGCAGCCTCAGCGACTAATGCTGCCGGCAATGCATCCCGTGCGGCGAACGATGCGGCGTATGCCGCAGGCTCTGCATCCCGTGCGGCGTCCAACGCATCCAAAGCCGCAAAAAATGCCGCAAAAAATACAGCCAAGCCTGCCGATGGCAGCCACTTCAGTGGTTTGAGTCGTGTGCCGTTTGATGGCTATCGCGCCATCCTGCATAAAAACGAGCTGGTGGCCACATCTCAACAGGCTGAGCTGTTGCGCTCGGGTGCGCCCGTGATGATGGATGCAGCGCAGAACATTGCACCGGCTGATCTGGATATGTTGCTGAATGCGGGGAATGATGGACAGCGTGATGTGGCACCGAAGTTGCCGAAGAATGTCACTCCGTTGCAGCAGAAAGCGGACGCGGTGTTGAAGCGGGCGCAGACGAATCAGCAGCAGAATAATGTCACTGTTGAAGGCGACACTTTTCACTTTACGGTGCAGCAGGCACCGGGGCAAAGCCCGGATGATGTCGTTCGCCAGATTAAGCGCTTGCTCAAAGAGGAGCAGGATAAAAAAGACCGCATGATGCGTAGCCTGAATATTGATGTGGGGTGATGGATGGATGCCAATATTGCTTTGGGTGATTTTCAGTTTTCTACGGATACCATAGTGTATGACTTGTTGCAGCGCTCGACCAGTCAGCGCTGGAGTGAGCATGCCCGGTTGGGACAGCGGGATGCCTATCAGCATTTAGGCCCGGATAAGGACACGCTGTCTATTCCGGGTGCGATTTATCCGTGTTCGGGCGTGGGTAATGAGGAGGCGCTGAACACGCTGCGGGAAATGGCGGATACAGGCGAGCCGTATCACCTGGTTGATATTACGGGATGGGTACATGGGCGCTGGATTATTCTGGATATTCAGGAAGAGCGCAGCGCTGATTCCTATATTCCGTTTACCCTGAATATTCGGAGATATGATTAATGGCGGATATTTATATCACCGAGGAAGGTGATGTGCTGGATTTGATTTGTCATCGGCACTACGGACGCGAAGCGGGTACCACCGAAGCCGTGCTGGAGCATAATTTGAATTTAGCGAACTATCCTCTTTTCCTTCCGGCTGGGGTGGCTATTAAACTCCCAGAATTATTAGCACCCACTGATTCAGTTCAGCAGGTGCAGTTATGGGATTAGTATTTTGAAACCTGATTACCGGCTGACGGCTAATGATGCTGATATTACTGATTTGATTCGTTCTCATCTGATCGGGCTGGATGTTCGGGATTCGGCGGGTATTGCGTCGGACACGCTGGACATTTCATTATCCGACACCGGGGTCATTGCGTGGCCGAATAAAGGTGCGCGGCTGGATTTCTGGCTGGGGTACGCCGATCAGTTGGCGTTTAAAGGACAGTTTATTGTTGATGAGGTGGATCATCGCGGTCCACCCGATCAGATTGTGATTCACGCGAAAGCCACGGACATGCTTAATCTGGGGAAAACCCGTAAAAGTCGGGACTGGTCTGGGCAGACGATAGCGGCGATTGTAGATGCGATGGCTGTTGAACAGGGTTTGATTTCATCGGTGTCGGAGCCACTGCGGTTAATTCAGCGCAACAATCTGGTGCAGATGAATGAATCTGACCTGCATTTTTTATCGCGTCTGGCGCGTGATGTTGGTGCGATTGCTAAAGCCAAAGGCGGGCGACTGCTGTTTGTCGAGCGGGGCGTGGCACGGACAGCGGGCGGTCAGGATATGCCGTTAGTCACTATTGATCGTCGCCAGTGCTCCGGTCACACCTATCAGGAGCGGGGTCGTAATGAGTATGACCGGGTGGGTGCCGGTTACTATGATTGGAAAACATATACCCGTAGCTGGTATGGCCGGACGTACACGTACAGGCGACGACGTTATTCACGGGTGTTTGTCGGCACTTCCCGTGGCCGCACAAAATATGTGCGGGGGTACTTTGAATCAGAAGAAGCTGCGACACAGGCCGCGCAAGCAGAATACAACCGCATGGGGAGGGAAGAAAGTACGCTATCTGTGGAATTGAGCCACGGAGATCCAGCGCTAATGGCTGAAATGCGGTTGGCTGTTACGGGCTTTAGGAGCCGGATCAGTGAATTAAACTGGATCATTGCTGATGTTTCTCATTCCTTGAGTGCTTCCGGTGGCTTCAGTTCTTCCATTAGCGCCACGCGTCCGGCTGCTTATGCAGCCAGTCTGGAAAATGCCACCTGAGAAAACGAACCGATCTTGCCTAGTTTGTCCGATGGATTGTTCATAAGCTGTCTCCATGAGCAGCTCAATAAAAAATATATCTTTCATTCTGTTGCTGGCGTTGACCGTTTTTGGGGTTGCGGCGTGTAGCGGTTTTGTTGTGCCTTCTTCGGTGGGTTCAGCTTTACCTGTATTAGCTAAGAATCCACCTTCTACCGCTGAAATTTCCTTTCATCAGGGTGAGTTTAAAAACAGCGAAACCACGCGGGTGGTTGATGCCCGTGCCAGTTGGATGGTCGGTACGGATAAAGCAGGCCGGTCTTATTCGCTGATTGCTGTCGCACGGCGTAGCGTGAGTGAGCTGAATAATGGTGGTGAGAATGCAGACCGGCTGAATTATGAGCGGGTCTATGTTGGCGGCAAGGTAGCAGCGCCTAAGTGGAATGTTGCTGTTTTGGGGAATGATACCCGTTACCGGATTGAAGCGGAGCTGGTGTTGCCGGTGACTGATCGGCTAACAGTGATGCCGGGTGTGCGTCATGAGAACCGTTTCGCAATGAAACGTAAACAGACCACGCTGCGTGTGGCTTCCTGTTACAAGCTGACTAAAAACCTGTGCGGTTTGATTTCTGCTGAGATTGAAAACGAGGGTACAGGGGCTGATTTTGTGAATGATCGTATCGGGCTGGGGTTACGGTATGAGTTCTAAAGCTATCAATAAAATTTTCATTTTTACCGGCGCTTTTCGTTCGCCTACCGGGCTGATGATTGCGCTGGCTACCCGATGCCAGTTTGTGCATGCCGCTGTTTCAGTCGCAGGTGAATGTTGGCACAGCTCCGAGAAGCTGGGGCGGTTTGACCGGGTTGATCTTGCGGTTTATGCCGAGCGTGATTGCATCATGTTTGAGTTTGAGGGTGATTTGTCCGACTGGTTGGAAGGCATGAAGGGCTGTCGCTATGACTGGCGTGGGGTGTTGGGCTGGTTGTTTCGGATGAATAACCCACAGCGGTTTTACTGCTTTGAAGCGGCACAGGATGCGTTAAAAACCGCAGGTGTGATTCAGGCCAGCTTGAAGCGGCTGTCTGGTTGTGATTTGCGTGATATGGCTAAGGGCGGTATCCGCTATGGCAAGTTTAAGGATTTGTGCTGATGAAAACACTGAAACGTTTTGAGGCGCATAATCAGCCTATCATTATTAAGGGGCTTTCCGATGGCACGGTGGTGCTATCCGGTAATCCAGACCGGGTGTTATTGCAAGACTGTCTGAATTTGCGCATAGAACCGGAGAACGCGGACTCCATTATGGTTTCCGGGCATGGTAAGGGTAAGCAATGGCCGCTGGTGATGTGCGCTAGTTCGCGTGATATTTCTTTTGCTTCAATCGACTTGCAGGCTCAAACATCTGAGGCCAGCAAGCAGGCTTGGATTGATTCTGTGCCCAATGGATTTGAAGCCCGTCCAGATTGTTCCGGTATACATGTTGATTTCCTGTCTGGTGAGCGCCTGCATTACCCGATTTTGGGGCGCTGTCCTGATTTTTCGGTAAACGGTGCAAAGTTGCGTTATGTATCCGGGGATTTTGTCCGGGTCAACGGCAACAACTTTCAGTTAATCAATGTGATTGGTGCATATTCGCTAGATGTGTTTGGCTATCAATGGGTTCACAGGGATGCCGTTCAGGGTTATCAGGAAGACAAAAATTATCTGTCTGTGCATGGCCTGCCTCTGCTGTCTGGCGGACTGATAAAGGGTTGCAAGTTCTGGATGCCGGATGCAGGCCATAAATGGGCTAAGTCGGGTGATGGTTATCTGTTTACCGAGGGGGAGTCTGAAAACATCCACTTTGAAGCCAATCAGCTTTATACCAACAATGCTAATGGTATTAGAGGGTTAATTCATCATTGCGAGGTTACGCCAGACAATATTTTTGAATCTGCGGATGGGGAGGTGCCGGAATGGGCAAGCCTTTGATTAATATTGGCGGTAGTCCGGCTAAGAAAACCGGGTCTATAAAGAGTGTTGGGAACCGTATTGCACCTGTCACCCGTGTAGTGATCGATGGTGAGGATCAATCTGCCCAGATCAGTTATGCACAGCAGTTTGATCAGTGGTTGGATTCCTGTCGCAACAAACAGGCTCCAGCGATTGATGAGGGTGATTATCAGGCAGTCGCAGAACGTTGGGGCATTGACGTTGCCTGGGTGAAGGCGGTTTTTGCGGTTGAATCCGCACAGGAAAGTTTTAACCCGGATGGTACTACCAAGTCATTGTATGAGCGTCATGTGCTGCGTAAGCAGGTACTGGCTTCAGGGTTGGACAAAAAAACGATTGCAGCCATTAAACAGCGTTTAGGCGGCAATCTCTATTCGATGCGTCCGGGTGGTTATAAGGGTGGCGTAGCAGAGTGGCAGCGAATCAAGGAAGCTTGTTGTGGGATTGCTGAGGTAACGGGCGATTTCACGTTTTCTCTGGATGTCGCGCTGTCTGCTCCGAGCTTTGGCGGCCCGCAAATTCTGGGAAAGTGGGCTGTTCCTCTGTTGGGGTATTCGTCACCGCGTGAAATGGTTAAGGCATTCCACCAGAACGAGGATGCGCATTTATCAGGTTTCGTGGCCTTTGTGGAAAAAAACGGGCTTGAACGTCATCTGCAAGCAGCAGATAAAGCCAAAGACCCATACAAGCACATCGTTAAATTTGCCAAAGGTTACAACGGTAAGTGGTGCTGCGATAAAAACGGCAAGCGAAAAAATTATGCGGCTGAGATTTTACGTCAGTACCGGGCGATTTCCGGGCAGCAGGAAAAATTCGATTCACTGATCCATTCCCGCACTCAACAAGGCAATGTGATTTCAATGTTCGGTAAAGGGTCGGCTGGTTTCATGCTGCTTCAGGCGTTGGGTATTGATGTAAGCGACCTGAGTAGTTTAAACCCGGCTCAGGTCGTTGAGAAAGTTAAAGGCGCACTGGATACCGCCAAAGGTATGACCGCTCAGGTCAGTGAGTTGGCACAACAGAATGCTGAGTTGATCAGTGCGTTGCAAAACCAGAAAACCATGATGCTTTATATGGCGGGCATTCTTGCCCTGTCATTTGGCGGTAATCTTTATTCAATGTATGCACGCTGGCAAGACCGGCAACGAGGTTATAAGTAATGGGTGAAACAATGGAAAAACTGTTGTTGCAGAAAGAAGATGCTGCGCATCAGGCACGTTTAAAAACGGCAGCAGATCAACATCAGGCGCGGAAGGCTCGCATTGCACAACTAATGCAGGATAGCAGCGAGTGTTTTGAGGCTGAGATTGATGTGGTCGAGCGTTCGCGTGTCTTGCAACATTGGTTTGAAGCTGAAAGGCACGAAGCCGCATCAGCCCGGATTAATGCCGACTGCGACCGGCTGCGTGAGGATATTATTACCCGTCATCTGGCTAAACTGGATCAGGGTGCTGTTGATGAGTCGGTGGAAACCGTTGGGGCGGCTGCGGTTGAAGATGAAGTCACGAATATTCTTGAAAGTTAATCACTATAATCGCTAAAAAATGAACGATAAAAACAAAGCAGAAGACCGCGCACAAAAGCGTGAAGCTCATCAGAGATCAATGGCTATCCGGCGCTTTATAGTTAGCGCTGTTTATACGTTTTTGATCGTTGGTATTTTGATGTTTTTGACTTTTGTGGATATACCGCAGGAGAACAAAGACCTGGTTAATCTGGTTTTGGGGGTAGTTTTAGCTGGAGCGAGCATGGCTTCGGTCAATTTGTTTGAAAATCCTGATGACCCTAATAGTGAGCTGCAAGAGGAGTTGGATGCGATGCGTTCCCAAAATATAAAAATACAGGCGCGGCTTGGGATGATTCATGATGAGCATACAAAGCTGATGCGTTACTTGGTTGATGCTTATATGCAGCACAATCATGGGAAAGATCCTGAAATACTCAGGCGCATGTCGTCTTGAGGTTTGGCTATGTCGCAGAACTGGCGTAAAACGCGGGATTATCGGCTTTGGCGAATGGCTGTGATTCGTCGCGATAAACGCTGCCGTTGTTGTGGTGCTATTAGAAAGCGTCATGCACACCATATTCGCCATGCTACCTACAACCCTAAGCTGCGATTTTCCGTGCCAAATGGAATCACGCTCTGTTCCAAGTGCCATATGATTCTGCATAATAAGTTTGCCGGTGGGTACCGGAAAAAATGTGATGAAGTGCATGTGGAGCGGTTGTTGTATGTGAAGAACTACTTTAAGGGTCAGTGGCTTGCAGAGGCGCAAACAAATCATTGATTTGGTTAGTTTGCTTTAAGCGCATCATTTGTAACTTATTGTTTTGTCAGGGTCGATATTGGTTATTTTAAGTGCATTGAAATTATGATAAATGCTTGACTTTTATGAGATTTGCAGATAACTTTTAATCAGGTGGTCGAGCGTTCGAGTCGCTCACGGCCCACCATATATTTCAAACACTTACATGGATTTTCCGG
>JAOXNJ010088829.1:0-22501 GCA_028566655.1 Metis holothuriae
AAGATTATGGAGCGAACTCCAACACTTGGTTTTTTTATATAATTATCACAAAATTTTATCACAAAATTTCCAAATTTGTCCTCTTTCTTGGTCTCACTGAACAAACTTGCATGAAGCAGCAATCACCTGAGGTAGTTTAACAGTAGCTATAGGGAAAATTGTCCAAAGTTCAAAGACTTCAGTAGCTTTATGTGGAGCTTTTAGCAATGACATTTGATGTTGTCGAAGAGGATGGCTTGGCAGAAGTCCGACTTTGAAATTGGCCAGCTGATCTCTGCTGCGGCCAACCTTGAGGGTGAAAGTTGGGCCCCATTGGCTCAGGGTCGGCGGGGGGTCATCAAGGCAGAAGCGCACCTCATTACTCTTCTTTATTCTCTACACATTCCACTATAAAAGTACAAATAATGCACCTACATATGTTCCTCCAAACATATAAGGAAGAGCATTCCCAAACTTGCTGGTCACTCAGAGCTCGATGGAAATGCCAAACCAAAGGATTAATAGGAGATGTACCTATTGTCATATAGGTACCAAAAACATGCTTAACCTATCTCACTATTTTTGTGGTTTTAGCTAATAAAGTCAATCTTTTTGAGTATTGAGTGACCCATTGAATGACCCCAGAGTGAAAGCAGGCAGAGGTCGTGGCAGAGGTCAACGAGCCTCTCCTGGTCGGCCTTGGCCCCCTGGCACATCCACGACAACTTCTTGGGCAAGAGGCCGCCACACAGTTCGGGGAAGAGCATTTCACACACTTCACCAAGTGTTAATGATTCAAACAAGTGCCTTTTTGGTGGCCATTAAAAAGAACGTTTAGGGAGAAAAGGAACTCAAATGGCACTTCAACCTCTAAACCAACTACATATTAAGAGTCATGAAGTGTCAAGTCATGAAGTAAGTGACAAGGTGAAATACTCCTACATACAAAAAGAGGTTTGTACTTTTCTTCATAGTTAAAACAGCAAAACATCTGTTATTGTAAGTGGTTAATACTACTTATAGCTAAGTACGAGGAGAAGCTACAATCTCAGCTTGCATCTCGATTGCAGTCAACATTGAATCAAGCAATCGTTTGCACTGCTTTTTCGGAACTTTGCACTAAAAAAAGGCATAATAAAAGACACTAAATGGGTCAAGGACCAAGTAAAGTGTCTCTTAATGGGCCCATTGAAAGGGCAAAAGTGAGTCCCGTGCAAGTAGTCAAGTGTGCTTCAAAGGATCTGTCACGCAATCACTTCGCAATCACACTTCTTACAAGAACTGTAGGTATAAGGACACAAAAATATGTCGCACTAATGTACGTCCTTTGTATAGATTGAAGGCTACCCCTTTTTGTGTCTGAATTAACAAAATTTGACATTTCTTTGGATTCTTTGGATATTGTTTGAAATGAGTACGTCCGTAATTGAAATGAAAGTCAGTTTATTACTACCTTACTTTACTTTACTACCTTTATTACTAGTAGTGGAAGTTTTGATATACCGTATTCTTCATTTTTGTAGCGGAACTTTGACGCAAATCCATCAGGCAACCTCTAGCTGCCACTTTTGCTTTAGAGCTTTCATGTACCTGTCACTAAATAGATAATAGTGACTGTCACAATATAGGTAATGCATAGTTCTGTTATAGACTTTAGTGTTGGCTAATCCGAAATGTCAAAACAGATGTGACTTCATATGTTACAAAGCTGTTGGGGGAATTTTTCGCGTACTTGTTGCTGGTCACATTGCATCAAGCCGATTTTGCCTTAGGCCAAAAAATGCTTGTCAGGCCCCCCTATAAACACAGTCACCCAGAAGTTTCATAAGCCACAGCAAAAACTTGTCCATTCGTTCTTTACTTTTCAATCCAGAAGTTGGGTTAAAGTTTGGTCTTAATTTAAATTTCTATTGAATTGTCACCGAATTTAATCTAAATTATAAAAAAAGAATATTCAGAAGAAGATTAGAGATGAGCTTCATAAGGAACTACTTCCGTGGCGGCGTCTGCACCAGTCAGCAGCGCATGGACGGCAAGACCGTGCTCATCACTGGCTGCAACACAGGTTTAACGTCTTAATCACCCTTTAATGACTTAATTATTTAATTAGCCCATTGCAAGTAAGTAACTTTTATTAAAAATATGATGAAGGCATAGGGAAGGAGACGGCGCAGGAGCTTTATAGAAGAGGGGCGCGCGTGCTGATGGCGTGCCGCAACATGGCGACGGCGCAGGAGGCGGAAGCGGCGATCCGCGGCTTCGTCGCCACCGCCAAGGACGAGACGGAGGCGCATCAGGGGCCCAACGGCGACCTCGTGCTGCACAAGCTGGACCTCTCCGACCTCGCCTCCATCCGCGCCTGCGCCAAGGAGATCAACGAGAAGGAGGAGAGACTTGATGTCCTTCTGAACAATGCCGGCGTCATGATGTGCCCGGAGTCGAGGACCAAGGACGGCTTCGAGATGCAGATCGGCGTCAATCACCTCGGACACTTCCTCCTCACCAATCTCTTGCTTGACAAACTTAAGGCGTTGACTCCCAGTCGCATTGTCAATGTCTCCTCCACCGTAATCATCGCAATTTGGGCTTAAGAAGCCAAAATGAGCCCAGAGTCGCTTATTAAGATGTTTTTTGGTGGAAATTTTGATTAGGCCTATCAGTTCGGCAAGGTGGATTTGGACGACCTGTTCTTCGAGAAGGATCGCAAATATGGCCGCGCCGAGGCCTACGGTCAGTCCAAGTTGGCGAACATCTTCTTCACGCAGGAGTTGTCGCGTCGTCTCGCCGACTCCGGCGTCTCCTGCTACGCGCTGCACCCCGGCGTCGTGCAGACCGAGCTGGGGCGCCACCTCGAGCAGGCCTGGTACGGCTCCATCTTCAAGGTGATGACGTTCTTCACCAGATTGACGACCAAAACGCCTTGGGAAGGCGCTCAGACGTCGCTCTACTGCATTTTGGACCAAACCATAAAAGATGAGAGTGGCCACTTTTACGCCGACTGCAAAAAAACGGCTCTGATGACGCACGCCATCAACCCCGAGCTGGCCAAGGCGCTCTGGGAGAGGTCGGAGCAGCTCGTCAACAGGGAGAAGAAAGAGAAGAACGATGATGTGGATGTGCAGGACATCAACTAACATTGCATTTTCCTCGGCACGATCCTGCACAACCCGATTTTATAAACACTTGTTGGGACACCCTACACATATCACGAGCACTTGTTGATATTAGACATGGTTACGAACATTTTCGTCACACCAACTTTTTCATTGCGGGTCAAAAAGTGTTCTCAATCGTCACTCAATCCTTTCCTTTCCTCCACATTTGTCTTTTGCTACACGTCATACTCGTCCTTTGAAGATGTCAGGGTGGGAAGTAATGAATCAAGGAATGAAGCAATAAAGTAATAATAAACCAATCAGAGACGCTTTAACTATGAAAATAGTTCATTTATTTAGAAAAGGTGAGAGATAATCGAAAATTTTGCGTTTTTATCGAATGTAAACGTCTGGAATGGATCTCCACATGGACGCAATGGCTTTGTGGCCGGCAAGCAGAATGAGGTTGTCCACGCCCTTCCGCACCATGGGGCTCAGCTCGTCCGACTCGTATCTCTCGACCATCTTCTGTAACACGTTTCAGGGCAATAACACGTTGCCAAAGCAGAAAATAACGCAATTAATATTCATTTGAACGTGTTGGGCACCTCCATCATGGTGACCACGACCGACGGCTCCTCCTCCACCTCGTCCAAGTCGTTCGTTCTCTGCAAATTCTCCGATTGTGCTGGCATTGCCTCAGAAGCAAACACGACCAAAATCAAAATTAGGAGCAGATGTAAAAGATTCATTTTAGACTTTGAACGAGAACTTTGCGCTTTGGCAGGAACTTCGGTACTGAACGATATTCCAGCTTTTTTTTGGAGCTTCAATAAAGTAAGGTAAATCTCGGTGGATTATGGGGATTAGTCCCTACAAAGACATTCATGGTAAATATATTGAAAAGAGGAATGCAGAGCTCTATTATCTTTATAATTGGCACAAATTCCAAAGGGTATTTATGCCACGGAAACGAAAGGATTTGGGGATTTTTAATGCAAGTCCGCAGTAAATATATCTAAGCCCACATATTTTTTGCTACAAAAGGTAAGATTTTATTAAGTAGTTCATTCCGAAGAAATAAACTTATTATTAAGCTCAATACTTTCATCTCTTATTTTATACGTTAAACTGAGACTAATGTAAGATTTTACTCACTTCCGTTCACAATCTCATCAATATCTCATGACCAAGCCTCGTAAAAATGTATTTTTTTGAATTGGTCATGGTTTAAAATGACACAAGGAATGATCAACATCTTCCATAATGTTTGTATACTTCCGTCAATTTCCCGATACGCCAAACTTGTACATGCCTGCAAGAAAAGGCTTGTAAATACATCAATACAAATCACTTAATACCAATTGTCTCTTTAGAAAATAGTGCCCGATCAAACTGTTCGCTTTGCAGTGATCAAAAGTACCAGTTGCTCTAAATTTGCGTGATAAAAAGCAGTGATTATCGATTCCTGCTGGTCTTCTTGTTGCCACTCTTCTTACTGGTGGAGGACGCGCTCTTGCTGCTCCGCACCACCGACAACTTGGCCGACTTGCTGCTCTGCTCCTCGCTGCTCCCCTCGCTCTCCTCCACATTCCGACTCTCGCTCGCTCCACTCACGGCCTAGTAATTGACATAAGTAAATTCCCGTAAATGAAAGGGTTATTCGTAATGACTTTGAAGAGGAAACTTCAAGGAAATTAGGCTAGGGTACAGCGGCGGAGGTGATTGACGACTTGGAGAAGAGTCTCTCGCTCTCCTTGAACTTGCGGTTGCGCTTGTTGTTGCCGCCGTTGCCGGCGCTGTTGCCGCCGTTGTTGCCGCCGCTCTTGTTCGCCTCCGCCACCCTGGCGCCGCCCGCGCTCAGGTACTTGTCCCAGCCCTGGATGATGTTGCCGTAGAGATGCGTGTCCTCCAGATACGAGCCCTCGAACGCGTAGATCTGGCGCTCCAGGTTGGCCAGCGTCTCCGCGATCTCGGCGCGACGACGGACCAGATCCGCCAACTCCTGCCGCGTGTCGATCAGCCCGCTGTTGGAGCCGGGAACCGTGGACGGCGTCGACGACTGCTGCGACTTGTTCGTCATCCTCGACCGCAACGACGACGACAAGAGGGACGCGCGAATCGGCGAGAAAAAGAATTGGCACTTGGCAGTTGAGGAGAATAACCTTGGCAGTTGGCTGGCGGTCTTTTGTTTACGTTTCAGTGCGGTTGGCTGTGACCAGCAAGAGCGGCTGAAAAAGTGATCGGCGCTGGTCACACAACAATTATAACGATAAAATTGTATTTTGTGTTAGATTGAAAATGTAATTTTTGTTCATTTAATTAAAGAAATGTATATTAAACTCGTGAAATAACGCCTGATAAGAAAATGAGCCCTTTTGGAGTACATATTTAGCTAAATCATAGTACTTCAAGCACTTCTTAAGCCCTTTTCCAAAGTGAGAGATGCCATTATTTTAAGCCATTCCAACTTATCATGCTGGAATGTAAATTACGCAATCCTTTTCGGTCCTTTACTAAGCCACCTTATACAACATGATTGTTGTGCATGCATTGTGCTCTGTTATGAGGCTGACCTGCGGCACAGGTAACAAAAAAGCTTGGCTTTGTTTGATGGGGCCCAAAATCACGCACTCGACCTTGGCCTCTGAGACGATAGGGTCGACGAACGCGAGGTAAGTCAATAAACCACATTTCTAATAAACCCATCCAATATTGTATTTATTCCTTCTTTGGTATAGAGCTAGTACATACTAAAATTAGTTTGATTTTATGATCGTAACTCCTGTTGGTTACCTAAATAAGAATCTGTTCATTGTTACCAAATGAGTCTCCCTTTATCACGCAATAGATAAAGTAGGTAACTAGTAACTACATATGTATTTATTGTTTGTGCAGATGTTTAGTCAATTCTGCTCACTTACTATTTAGAAAGTGTTGTTGCCAAGTCGAACTGTTTTATCTTTAATCCCATTTTTGCTTATTGCAACCACTACGTTCTTATTATTTTGCCGTTATGTCACTGACCTTCGTGCAACTTTGGGCCTTAAAAGGCGCCTCGGATTCCGACAGAGCCTAAAAAGCTCTCCAAATTTGCAGGGATGGCGATCAGACGACGTGGTCGAACTCCGATGAGTCGTCGGTGCGTGTGCGAGGACTGCTCCATGGACAACACCCTCTGGAACCTGGTGCTGAACAACAACAGCGTGTTCAGGTGGCAGCAGCGGGAGGGCGTCAACGCGAGGAACCGCAATAGGACGCACTTCGCCACTCTCAATCCATGAATTGTTCTCTACCCACTCTCAAAAATGTACAGAATAAAGCAGTGAAACGAAGACGAAATTAGAAAAGTCGTGCAAATTTGCCCAAATTTTGAAATTAATTTATGTTAAATTTTCTATTTTACTGAGCTTAAGGATACAAAAACAAACGTAGTTTCTAAGGATTACAGATTACGCATGTACTACTCGTAAATTACGAAGTAGTATTGTACTGTCGATATGCACTCACTCTGATGGTTAATGCTAAGGACACCCAAAAGGTTTGCTTTTGCCAAAAAGTGCACCTGTTAAATAACCCAAATAATGCAAAAATTTTGCAACCCAATAAGTTTGGCTTTAGGCCTCCTATGCACTTTGCTGTCAATCAACTGGTGCCAAGGAAAGTGACCCTTAAATCTCCTAGAACAAAAGAAGTTGCTCAATGGCGGAGAATAAAATTATTTTTGGTGGTGAAATTTTGCAAAATTTACATGTTTTAATTGCTCCATTAATTTAAATTTATGGCCAAAAATTGCTAGCTGTCAATCAAAATGTGCATTCACACAAGTTTTCCAATTTGGTCCCGTTGGTGCAAAATGAGCTGTTAATGAATTTTTTGCTTTATCTCTTGGCTGACATAAAAAATGCATATTGCCTTAATTGCCTCCCACTTGAATTTAAGCCTACATACACGTCATAGCAACGCATTTGATTCCTGTCTTGCTTCACTCGGTCCCCAGCCCTTTTTAAGAACACCTTTTGAGAAGAGCAGATCGTAGACATTCTCAGCTGAAAAAGAAGTTCGAAAGCAAAAATGATTCGTTTCATAACGAATCTTCTTGGCATCCTCTGCCTTTTTGAAGGCGTGGACGGCGCCTCGAGCATTGCAGTGAACAACTATCGCTGTGCTCATCATTCGATGAAGCAAATGCAGTCCCACGAGAACTTGCTGCAGGTCAAGGCAAAGTGGCCCATCTCCTTGGCAAGGTGTGCTGCAATCTGCTCCATCAAAGACATCTGCACTGCATTCAAGTCCCAGGATGGCCAATGCAAACTGGGCACCGTCGGATCTGAGCAGATTTCCAGGCAAAGAGTTTACGTTGACACTGAGCAACTTGACAACAATCTAGAGATCAAGTGGTGCAAGGAAGATGGTGCCTCAAAATCTGCTACAACCTTCCCAGTGGATCAAGTGTCACAGAAAAGCTCTGAAATGACTTCTTCTGCAGCCAAAATAGCAGAAGAACTGATGAGCTTTGCTTCAGAGACTTCAACAACAGGCATGGGTGGTACTGTTGTGGATGGGATTGTAAAGATTGCAGAGACTGAACTGGACTTTTATCTCTACAGAAACAAAAGCCTGGGTTATTCTGAACCACTTTTTACTTCAATTGCAGTGAAAACACATGGATTGCTAGCTAATGAAACCACAAGCTCTGGTCTGGTGACTGATAAAATATCTCTGTCTAACTCATCCACTATCTTCAACAAAGCTTCAAGCAGTGCTTTCAACAAAGTATCCTTCACTCCTCCTCACCCAAAAAACGGTTTAACACAAAGCCCTCTTCCTGATATTAATGAAGCTGAGTTCAGTTTCTCACCAAGTAATCTTGATAGAGCTACACTGTCTTTTACTTCATCTCCCAATTTTAATCAGGAAATTAACATCAACCAAAAATGGGCTCAAACTGTGACGTCATTGGGCTTCAACTCTTTGCTACAACTTGTAACAAGTCCGTCATCAGCTCTTAGCATGAAAAACAGCTATTTTGATTCCATTGCAAGTCCAACAGATAGACTCCACTCAGTTGAAAATTCAACCACTCTCTTAACAACAAATGTAATGCAGACAACCACCACAGTAAAAATTAAAGAAACAATAAGAACCACCACAACAGAAATGACCACAGCTCCTACCGTTACAATCATGACATTTGCAACTAGTACCTTAACTCATACCCTTATTGCTCCTCACATTCTTAAAACAGATACCACTGCTTCTACCATGACTTTAACTTTCACTGCTACCACAGAAAGGGGCATTCAAACTAGCACAGTAACAACCAAAACTACTCCTTCTACCACCACAGCAACCTCCACGACCACTACAGTTATTACTACAGCTACTACTTCCACCAATGCTCCAACTGTCAAAACTACCACTAAAACTATTTCAAAAATGACAACCATTCTTATTACCATTGCTCCAACGGATACTACTTCTACCTTCAATTCCACGGCCTCTACTACCAAAGGCATGAAACAAAGAGAAACAACCACAACTGCTGCTACAACTACCACTTCAACCACATTTACAACCAGAGCTCCGACCGTCATCACTGTAGTTACTGTTGCTTCCGTTTCTTCAACTCTAACCACTGTAGCTACCACTGCACCTACTTCTACTACTGTCACAGTAAAATTGAAAACCACAGCAACAGAAACAACTGCAGCTAACACTTCTACCACCACAACATCTACAACTAGCCCTTTGACTGTCATTTTGGCTACCATGCCAACAAATCCTCCAACCATTACCACTTCTTCTACCACACAAAAAATGACAACCTTCATAACAGGAGCAACCACCACTGTTGCTACTACCACCATATCAAATACATTCACAACACTTGCTTCAAGTGTCCCTACAGCTGCTACCCCAATCATGCTTCCAACTATCAGAGCTACAACTACCACCAGTACTATTTCAAAAATGACAACCACTCTTATTACCATTGCTCCAACGGCTACCACTTCTACCTTCAATCCCACCACCTCTATTACCAAAGAAATAAAACAAACAGAAGCAACCACAACTGTTGCCACAACTACCACTTCAACAACATTTACAACCAGAGCTCCAACCGTCATCACTGTATTTACTATTGCTTCCTTTTCTTCTACTGTAACCACTGTAGCTACCACTGCACCTACCTCTACTACTGTCACAGTAAAACTGAAAACCACTGCAACAGAAACAACTGCAACTACTGCTCCTACCACCACAACATCTACAACCAGCACTTTGACTGTCATTATGGCTACCATTGCTACCATTCCTCCCACCATCCCCACTTTTTCTACCACACTAAAAACGACAACAACCATAACAGAATCAACTGCCACTAATCGTTATACCACCTTATCAACTACATTTACAATGCATGCTTTAAGTGTTCCTACAGCTGCTACTCCCACTCTGACCCCAACTATTAGCGCAACTGCTACCACAACTACTTCAAAGACCACTAGGACTACTTTTTCACCAACTATTACCACCTCTATCATCTATCATACTTCCTCTATTACCAAAAGAAAAATGACAACTATGACAGAAACAACCACAGTTGATGCTACAACCACCATTTCAACAACATCTACAACCAATACTCTGACTTTTGCTACAACTGCTGCCCCTACCCTTCCTCCAACTACCACTACTGCTACCAAGACTCATACTAGTTCTACCACCATCACAGTAATAATATCAACCACTACCCCAGAAGAAATTCCTACCATCAATGCTACCAACTCAATGACATTTATAACCAACACTTTAACTGTGACCACAGCTGCCATCACATCCATTAGTCCAACAAATACGACTACTAATATCACGTCTCCAAGTTCTACTAAGGCCACAGAAAAAATGACAAGCACCACAGAAGAGAGACCTGACACTACTTCAACTATCTCGTCAAAAACATTTACAATCAGTATTTTGACTTTCACAACTGCTGCTAGTAACACCACTCCTTTAACTGCTAACATGACACTTACTTCTATTACTACAACATCAAAAGTCACAGCCACCTCAACAGAAACAACCACAGAGAACACTACTTCAACCACTTTGGCCATCACCACAGCTGCCACTCCCAGTGTACCTCCTTATACCACTACAAGTGCAGGACCAGTTCCAACTGCAGAAACAACCACTACAATCTCAGTTGAACTTACTGCAACAACCACATCAATGGATACTCCTTCTATCACTTATGCCATTTCTAGTACTACCTCCACCACTTCAATGACTTCTTCAACCACCAGTGTTACCACTACTGTAACAACCCAGACAACAGCAACAACAATAATGTCAAGTGCAATGAAGAACACCTCCAAAGAAACTGTCAGCACCAAAACAGCTGAAATCAGCGCTTTCATGGATATTACCACCACTGCTTTTGCTGATACAATGCCTACAATCCCCATTAATGCAGTCACCACTTCTGTTACTCTTACATCTAACCCAATAGGTAAAGGCGCCAACTCTTTGAGGGGAACCTTCCCCAGAGTCCCCCAAGGGGATTACTTACATGTCGGACCTCCTGATAGGGAGCATTGGGATGGGAATTTTGCTGCCTTTCGAATTGACACATCACCTATTGGAAGGAGCCCAAGCCTTTTGCCCCCATTTCCCCAAGCCCTTCCCCAAATGAAAGGACCAATCTGGGTGACCCCAAGCAATCACTTGTTAGGCTGTGGCTACAGTACAACAGATAGATTCGACTTACGCTGTTACAAAACAAATGGCACGAATCAGTGGGAAGAATTTGCAAGAATCAACTACACAATTAGGTTTCCAACCCTTTTCCTTCTAAATGAAGAGGTGCTCTGGTTGAGCGGAGGATTTGAGTCAAGTGGGGTAAGACATTCCTTCAAAATTAAGCTTAGCTTAGTTCTGAGTGAGTGAGTTGATCTGACAAATGCTCTCTGTATTCACAGCCTTATTCGAAAGCAAGCCTTCTGATTTACACCAACGGCAGCTACGAAGAGGTACCTATAAAACGATCATTTTAAGTTCAGTTGTCTCGCTTTTTCACCTATTGCCACTTTTCGAAGGGGCCCCAGCTCAAGATTCCTGGTGGTGACCATTGCGTGTTCGTGACTGGAGGCCGTGTGCATGTCACGTGCTACATTCACCGAGGCTACGCTAACGAGGTCAGTCGTCTGAATGATCAACAGGTCTGGGAACGCTTCTTCCTCTTCCCAAGAGATTTCCCCCGAGGTTGCATGTGCGTGCTGGATGAGCAGGAGAAAAATGTGAGTGAAAAAGCATTCCAAAAAGACAAGGGACTCACGGAAATGTTTTTACAGTTGTGGATGGTCGGTGGAAGCACGCCTGAGAACACCAACCGGAAGATGAGAGATGTATGGACCCTTGATCTCGAGAAAAAAGAGCTCACCAGGAGAGGAGAAACGCCCTTTGGAGTCCGATGTACTATTACGACAAAAAATAAATTACATATCTTGAAATGACATTCTTTCGTTTTAGCGGGAACGCTTTACTTCTACAAGGGAGAACTGTTCTTGGCCGGCGGTCAAACAGAGCCCCGGGGGACTTACTCCAACCAAATCCTGCGCTTTGATCAGCATCTTGCAGAATTCCAGCATTACGCCGACATCCACGAAACCAATGATGCTCCCGTCATCATCGTTAATGCTGACTGAGGAGCAGTCAAGCATCTGCAGCCATCCCTTTTTCTTTGAAGTCTTTTTTCTTTTTGTCACATATTGAGTTTTTAAAATGAAGGGCAATCTAGGAAATAGTATTATCTTAATACATATAACTCATAATAGAAAGCACTTTACTATTAAAATGTTACCTAAAGTAAGCTTTATCGAGTTGTTGCACTGTATTGTGGTGTTGAAGCACTTATGGAAGCAGGAAGGATTTTCGAAAATAAATTAAAATTCTTCAAATTCAAATTCTTTTCCTTCAAAAAATACAAACTCTGCACACTTTGCTTTCGAATAATGGGCGGGAAATTAAGAAAGTCCTCACACATTATTTGCGTAATGAAACTCCAATTTTTTAAAAAAACAAAAAAAAATGTGTTTGCGAAGCAGTTCATTCATTACAGTCCCTTATTGTGAACATGGTTTGTATCATTTTGGTTTTGTTGGGTCTAAAATAAGAAAAAAATGAGCATTTTGTACATCACAACTATTAAAGGTTTTGCTACAATGAAAGCACCAAAAAGTGGATTAAGAGGCAAAAAATGCGAATATTTTGCAGATCCAAAACTTGCATCATGTGGGTAGACAAAAAGTGCGCAGTGCTGTCAATCAAAGTCAGCTGACGGGGGCTCCTATGTTGCCTAAAGGCGCCCAAAAAGTTGTTGAACTTTGATGAACGGTTTCCTTGATGCACTTATGTCGAACAAACTTGGCTTTGGGGTTGCAGGTACTGCGTCTACATAAATTTATGTAGGCACGTACAATGCATCTGCAACGTTTGTTCAATGCATTTATTTTGCATGAGTCAGGTAAGGCCTCGAAATTTTCGGCTTTCTTTCGTTTTTTGCAATCCTGAGAAATCTTCTACTTAAGCCCAAATGACACTAGATCCAGAGGATTGGAAGCACCAAATTTGGCTCTTTTTTTTTGTCTTGGCCTTAAAGAAGCACTTGAAATGGGAAGCAAACGAGTGTTGAGACAGGGCGCAAAGCTGATGGCCTTGATGGCAGCCATGCTTTGCTCCCTGGGAATGATGGCTGGAGCAGAGACAAGCTTCGCAGTGGCTAAATATCGCTGTGCCCATCATTCCATGCAGGCGATGCATTCTGACGAGGACTTGCTGCAGATCAACTCGAAATCGCGCATCTCCCTCGCAAGGTGTGCCGCCATCTGCTCCATCAGAGAACTTTGCACCGCATTCGAATCTCAGAGCGGCCAGTGCAAATTGGGCAGCATTGGAAGAGAAGGAAACGCAGATAAAAGAGTTTACTTGGACGCAGATCAAATTGATGAGGATCTAAAAATCCAGTGGTGCACAGAAGAAACTAGTGTGAAAACTCCCTTTCCACCTTTGTCTTTGGGGTTAAACGACTCCCGTAACGAAATTGATGGATTTGCGAGCTTCTCTACTCGCGTTGATGACGAGGACTTGTTCACCAAGTTATCATCGGAATTGACTGCAACAACGCCAACGACAGTTGTCATTTCAGAGCAAAAAGTTAGTACAGACATCACGAACTTGGCATTAGAAACACTAGTAGTGTCTTTAACCCCAGCTTCAAAATTTGTTGAACTCTCGGGGAGAGCTTTAACCAGCATTAGTGCTTCTTTGCACAATGTCTTTACTGAAGTAGACACTTTAGTTCCAGAATTCATTGCAAAAACACCTCTTTATTCATCTACTGAATACAGTACGGCAGTCTTTGATGACACTCCTCATTTTGAAGCAGAGTCAACAGCAAAATACATGTTTTACACAACTCTCAAGGGTTCAAATCAAGATGGTTATGCAATGGTGACCCTAAAACAAGAGGAAACACCAACATCATCAAGGACAAAAGCGATGACAACAATGAAACCAACAACAACAGTGAGAACAACAACAGTGATGGTTCCCACTACTACCACTGAATTTGCCACTACCACAAGTAATACTGGTTCAACAGCTGCTTCTTCTAATGCTATCCCTACTGCTATTGCTTTGAGCACCATGACAACTTCAGCTTCTTTGAAGGTCACTGATAAATCCACTTCGTCTGTTCCAAGAACTACTAGATCCACTATTACATCCACAACCCCTACTGCATTTAACACTACTACCATGCTTTCTACTACTCCCTCCACTACTTCAACTGGTGTCAGTATTTCCACCACACCTACTGGAAATAGCACAACTACTGTTTCCATTGATGGTGGCAAGTTTCCCTTTACTGCATCCCCTAATCTAGCTTCTATTAATACACCTATCACCACCACCACAGCCATTACTACTGCTAACTGGGCAAGTATGACTTCTATTATCAGGCTCCAAATTACTACTCCCTTTACTCCTCCAACAGCTGCCACATCAGCTACTTCAAATAACAGTACAAATACCATCAATACTTCCACCACCAAGGCTACTTCTAGTGCTAAAATTGCAACTTCTGCTGCTGTCACAACTAGATTCCCAACTACTGCCTCTTTAACCCCAAAACCTCCTAATACTGCTACAAGATCTACTACCAATACAACTTTTACCATTGCCAATACTTTTATCACCAATGCAACTACCACTGGGTCCACTTATCCTTTCACCAATATTTCCACTAGGACTACTACTATCAGCACTACTGCTAATACCACTACTTCTATCATCTCTAAAACTAATAATACCATTACTCCTTCTACTCAACTTAATACTCTTCCCACTACAACTGATATCATAGCTACTCCCTCTCCCACCACCACTCCTAAATCCATAACCTATTTTTCTGCTATTCCCACAACAACAGCTACAACTGCAACAACAATGCCAACCAGACCTACCACCAATAAGGAAACTGCAAGTTTTACTACAACAACTACAACTACTACCATAACAACTACCACTGCTAACACCACTACTGTAAATATTACCACCAGCTCCTTTGCCACAAATTTTATTACAAACAACACAACAATGACAACAGCTTCTGGCATGTCTATAACTATCTCTATTACTACCTCTACACCAACAACAACAACAGCAACCACACCCACTTTAACCGCAACTACAACTATCGCTCCTACCATCACCACACCAACTACTACCGCCAAAAAAACTATCACCACATCCAGTACAACTACTACTTCCACCTCTGCAACTAGTACAGCTGCTACAATTATTACAACCACTACTAGCACCGCTACACCCACAACTGCTATTGCCTTTACCAATACAACCACTACCATCACTAGTACAACCATCTTTACAACCACTACAACAAACACTATAACCACTTCAACCGCTAATACCACCATAACTACAACTCTCTCTATCATGACAACAACCACCACCCCTCCCACTACAACCATAACTTCCACCATCAACACTACCATTACATCAACCACTATCACTACAGCAACAACCACTGCCACAACAACAACTACTACAACCACTACCATCACTAGTACAACCATCTTTACAACCACTACCATCACTATTTCAACCACCAACACAACTACAACTACCACCACCCCTTCCACTACCATTACAACAACCACCATCACTACTACAACTACTACTAGAACCACAACTAGCACCACTACAACTGCTGCAACTATTGCAACCACTACAACCACAAACACTACTACTACCACCACCACTACAAATATAAATACAACCACTATAACCACTACAATTGCCACAACTACCACAACCACTACCACTACAACTACAATGACAATTACTACCACCAGTACCACTAGAACAACACCAACTACCATGACCACCACCACTACAGCAACAATGAACAAAACCACTACAACCACTACTACCACCACCAGTACAACTACTACAACAACAACCACTAACACAACAACAACTACTTCCACCACTACTACTACTTCCACCAGCACCACTACAACCACTACTACCACAACAACTACTACAACAAGTACTACAACTAGCACCACCACCACTACAACAACAACTACTACCACCACTTCCATCAGCACCACTACAACCACCACTACTACTACTACCTCCACTACAACTACAACTGCTACCACCACTAATACCACCATTACCACCACCATTACCACCACCACCACCACCACCACACCCATTACCACTACAGCTACTACCACCACTACCTCTACTATTACAAACACCACTACAACTACTACCACTACCACCCCTACTACCACCACCACTACCACCACCACCACCACTACCACTACTACTACTACTACTACTACAAGCAGCACTACAACTACTACCACAACAACAATTCCTATTGACACTACCACTACCACAACAACAACAACAACTACTACTACTACTACTACAAGTACTACTACTACAACTACCACTGCTACAACTACTGCTGCTACTACAACTACTACTATTACTACATCCTCCACCACCACCACCACTACAGCTACAACTACTACCACCACTACAATGGCAACAACAACTATGGCTACTACAACTACTAACACCACTACCATTACAACTACTACCACCACTAATGCTACCACCACCACTACTACAATCCCCACCACTACAACTTCCACCACCATGGTAGCTTTAACCACAACCACATCTCCCATCCCCAATGATGGCATCAATAGCTTAATCACCTATCAAGCAACTTTTTCCAATGTTGAAAAAGGAGAGTATCTCCATGTCGGACCACCTCACTTTGAGAGTGGAAAGGGGTGGTACTCTACCTTTTGGATTAATCAAACTTCTGCCATACCAACTACGAGACTAATGCGCAACTATGTGCATACACTCCCAAGAATGAACCAGGGATCTGGAGTGACTTTTGATAATCAGTTTTATTGTTGTGGCTTCCGCACAAGGGAAGTGAGGTGTTATACAATCCCAAGTCCCCAAGGGCAATGGGTTGAAACCACAAGAATTGTTTACACTATCTACCTTGGAACACTGTTCATGGTAGATTCCAGTACATTCTGGTTGAGTGGAGGAGTTGAAGATGTAACAGGGGTAAGCCCCAACATGTCCCTCTACAGTTTATTGAACTGCATGAGTTGTAGTACAACTACACCTGTTCTCATGTCTTTGCAGATAACCAGCAAGGAAGGGATCCTGATCTTCTTGAACAACACTTTTACTGAGGTGCTTACAAAGAACTCTTTGAATGATTTTGAACTGATTAACCATTTGTTCCCATAATCCCAGGGGCCTCAGCTGAAATACCCTGCAGTGGGTCATTGCGTCTTCAAGTACGGAGGCCATATTCATGTGGCCTGTTACTCCCAGGGGGACTTCGACCAAGAGGTCAGTAGGAGGAATGAGCAACACCAATGGGAAACACTCTTCCTTCTGCCCCCAGCAATGGCCAGGGACTGCATGTGCATCCTGGACGAGCCACAGAACAAGGTCAATGCATCAATTAAAGAACTAAAGTGCTTTTTTGATCAAATCAAATAATAAAAGTGAATGTCAATGTAGTTGTGGATGGTGGGGGGGACTTCTCCCGGCAATCCTGACCAGATGATGACAGATGTGTTTACCATCAACATGGATAATGGTGAGCTCATAAGGAAGGGAGACACGCCTTTTGGAGTCAAACGTGAGCAGTCAAAACTTTAAATATGCAAGCAAATCAAAGAATTTTCCCTTCTTTTTTTCTATTTATAGAAGGAACTCTGTTCTTCTACAAGGGAGATCTGTTCTTGGCGGGTGGCAAGATAGAGACAGAGCCATTGTACTCCAATCAGCTCTTGCGCTTTAATCAAGATCTTGGCATGTTTCAGCATTATGTCGACATCCACCAGACTTTCTTCCCTCCTATCATCATTCTCAATGTCAACTAGAGCTCAGGAAAAAGGCTCTGACCAATGTTTTTTTTTTTGTTGGACAAAATGTTATGGAAAAGATTTGAGGATTTCAGAAGAAGCTAGCAAAATTTGAGTGATTTCATTTTGTTCGATCGTTTTAGAAGTGAAAATTTGCACTTTCCCTCTTTACTTTTGAGTCTAAATTTGGAATTTGCTGCTCAATTTGCAACGCGTGATTTCCTCGTGATCGTAACGGAAGTGTGAGTTTCTTCTTACTGTAAAAAAAATTGAGCAACGGCAGCAGACAGAGGGTCTTCTCTATCAAATACTCATTCGAATGACACATTTGAACTTTGAGGTTTCTTTAGCGGAACCTTTGGTAGACGAAACTCACGCAACCTCGACCGTTCTTCGACTTCTGTTTTTTGCACGTTTCCAAAAACGAGAATTTCTACATTTTCACATTATTTTGAAAAACAAACACTTAGCTGATAGTTTGCAACACAGTTAATTGGTCACTTTTGAGTGCCCACTACAAAAGGAAATTGCAATGGAAGAAGAAATTATTACGAACATTGCCAAACCACATGAAGCCGCTGGCTGGTTGGTGACATAATGATGGAGTCAATGCATTGATGCAATTGCATAATTTGGCACCAATTCCTTTTCAAATTCAGTGAGAGCATTACATGTCAACTCCTCGGTTCGTATACATGCATATGGTCAGAAGTTTACGTAATGTTATGAGCCCTTTGTATAGTAGAAATAGTATTGAAAGAAGGCCTCATGGTCGAGCAGCTCCGAATGGTGGAACCGGTTGGTTTGCCTTAAGCACCATCACATTTCAGGCCCAGTCCAAACAAAACAGTCTAGAATAAAGAGGCTTGATTATTCGTCTGAAAGGAGAGCTTGAAGCAATGATTATTAAGAGAATATTTTTATTAGCGTCAATATTAAGTCCTTTGTCCTTGGTGAAGTGCCAGTTGGACGACGACTTCCTCTCGTTCTTCTCGGAGCAGCCGAACTTGTCGCCGAAGCCGTCGTTGGAGCTGGAGGCGAGGCTGACGTCGTTCAAGATCTTCTCCAGGATCAGATTCAGATATGCTCGCACCGTGATCGAGTCCGAGGTGCGCAATCCGTCCAGGGACTCGGCCAGACCCACCAGCTTCACGTTGCTGATGCCCGACGACGCCTTCATTTCCAACTTGACGTTACTCATCCGCGGCAAGGAGTACGTGGCCGAGGTCAAGGAGAAGCAGGAGGCCGCGGCCATCTTCGACCAAGCCGTGGCCGAGGGCAAGGATGCTGCCGTGGCCCACAAGGACACGCCACAAGATCTCAGGGACACCAACCAAGTAGGACTCTTAGTAAAATTCTTCATTATGTGCATAATGGTGTTTCCCTTACCCTTTTGAACTGTGTACTTCTTTAGAATATGTATAATATTTAGATTGCCGATCGAGCTATTCGGTCGCTTTGGCCAAAGACTTAGTGAATTTCTGTAGAGGCGTCTCGTTATAAAAATAGTAAACTAAAGAGCATCAAAATAGATATAATATAGATATGTCTTTATTGAAACAAAACTGCTCACTGAGGTCACTGTTGTTCAGTCTCTCACTCGTCTCGTGACTAGACAATCACCTTTCCCAGACAGAGGCCAAGAAAGACGAGCATCCCGACTCTGTGATTGGAGCAAAAGGTCTGTCCACAATTGGCTGGATTGTTTGGATCCAATGCCCACACCTGGTTGCCCAAATGAGCACTGAGAGCCACAAGAGAAGCGTAATAAGGCCATGCCAAGTCGCCACTGAAACCGGCAACACTCAGCCCGCTCACCATGGCCACTGCCAAGGCGCTCAGGAAAGGCTTGGTCTGCTCCACACCGAGTTTGACTGCAGTCGACTTCATGCCCAAAGCAATGTCATCGGATCGGTCTTGATGAGCATAAATGGTGTCGTAGAACACGGTCCAGGTCACACAGGAGAGGTACAATGGCAGCATGAGGCGGAAATCCAGGGAATTATTGACGGCCATAAAGGCCACAGGAACGCTCCAGTTGAAGGTCAGGCCGAGGAAAAGTTGAGGATAATAGGTTATTCTCTTCATTAAGGGATACATGGTGACCAAGCCTATGGAACTTGATGCCAACAGCACTGTGCTCCAATTCAGCCTCAGTAGTAACAAGACTGACAGGCCCAACTGACCCCCAAGGAAGACCAAGGCATCGAAGAGATTGATCTGAAAAAGATAGATGTTTAGCATGTTGAAAGATCACCTACAGAAGGAATCGTTAAGTAAAGTTGTCAAGTTACCTGACCAGATGCTATGGGCCTACTTTGAGTCCTTTTGACCTTTGCATCCACGTTTCTGTCCCACATATCGTTGATGGTGCATCCTGCGCCCCTCATGAGGAAGGCTCCGAGACCAAAAAGTCCAAGTAAGCCAACATCTGGCAACTGACCTGAGGGTGCTGCTAAGGTTAGAGACCAGGCACAAGGCCAGAAGAGCAACAGACTTCCAATAGGTTTGTCAATACGCATTAGACGCATATAAGGTTGTACACTTGGCCTCGAAGAGCTCACCAAACGCTCCATTAAACCCACATTAGAGGGCTCAGTTCCACTTGCTGCTGTCGACGTAGAGACTGATGTTGGAATTGGTAGCATATGAGGTTTCAGCATGCACAAACGTCTGGAAAGGGAGACGTGACGAAGAAGTAGTTGTGCTGCCATAATTTTATAATAGCTCATATATGAATTATGGCACTGAATAGTTTCCACTTGTCAAAATTGTTCCAATTCTTGGTTAGGGCAGAGTCGTTGAAATCACTGTTGTTGATTTAGGCATATTTCCGCGGCAGAAATGAGCCAGTCTAGATTAGAAAGCATAATACTTTTAGGAGAGGGTCATCAAAAAACACAACATTATGAGATACTCAAGTTTCGAGCACAAGACACAGTCTTTCAAAAAGCGGTCGGTAGAAGTTGTTATCCTTAATGCACAAAACCTCAAAGGATTGGATCAACAAACACATCAAACGAACAAAGCAGAAAAAGGCATTCCTGAAACTTGAGTCTTCCAGTTCTCACATGCACAACTCTTTATTAATGACAATGTCATTTCCAACAAATGCAGCTGTTCTGTCACCTCTGTGAGTGTCCGTACTAGTATGTACGTGCTCCTTATAAGCCAAAGCGGAAGACTCGTCGATCAAGTGAAAGGGCCGACAGCAAGAAGTAGGTTTCTTCTGGTGAAATGTGCTTTGAGTACAGCCGACTCCTTGGTAAAGAATTGAGCCATCTTGTACTTGTCGGCTTCTTCGCTCACCTTAGGGTTGTGCATTACATTTACTTCTTCAGAGCTGAGTTCAGACACAAACTTGGCGAAATCCCACAGGATGAGACTGTTGTCAACAGAAGTCGAAACAAGCACGTTCCCATCGCGACTGAAGGTCAGAGAAGTGACCATGTTGCTATGAAGACCGAAGTCTCCAAGTAGATGGCCGTGGCTCATGTCCCATAGTAGTACGCGTCTGCAAAGTCAAGAAAAATGTGTGATTAGGGATAAAAAAGCTTTGTTGTTGAGTTTCTTCATTAAGAGAACTTATTAACGCACTTGTCAAGGCCACCGCTGACAAGGAACCGTCCATCGTTACTGAACTTGATGCTAACCACGTTATTCTTATGGCCCGTTAGTAATCTGACACAGCCACCAGTTAGACAGTCCCACACTCGCACACTTCGGTCAGAGCTGCCTGTGGCCACGTAGTTGGCATTGGGATGAAAAGTGAGCACATCCACGTCAGACAAATGACCAACAAACAGACGAACGGAGTTCGACTGCTCTGTTGTCCACAATCTGGCCGTCTTATCGTGACCGCATGAGGCGAAATAATAGCCTTTAGCCCCTTGCGAAAGACAGAATTCCACGTCCCAAACAGGGGACAAGTGACCACGGTAGCAGACGAGGTTGGTCCAAGTTTGTAGCGACCAAAGCCGTATTGTGCCATCCTCGGAGCAAGAAAGGAGAAGCGTGCGGTCCAGACAAATGGACAGACCGAAGATAGCTCCAGAATGACCTAGAATCATAACGCATAAAATTAACTCATTCAAAGTCAACCCAAATTAAACGTACATGAGGATTTAAAGAACTGTCTGTACCAAAAAGAGTCCTGGAGGTCTCAGACGAGTTGTCATCCATCATTCTGTGCATAACGTCATCTAAATCTGGATCGATTTCGGCCAGTTCATCCGCAGGCTTAAGTTTCTTCAGCTTTTGAGTTGAGAGAAGAGACCAAACCCTGATATGAGAGTTGCTGAAGCCGACGACCAAAATAGAGGAGTCGTCACTGATCTCCACTGCGGTTACAGACGTGCCTGAATTCAATACAGTGTAGAAACAGATCGAGGGCAACGATTCCTTACTGATCAATTGCCTCTTGACACTCTCCTTCATTTGCCTGGCCTTCTCGAGTTTGTCCGAGTCCAAGAGCTCAGGGAAAGGAATGCGATTGACGGGAGGAGCATTGGGATCGTTCTTCTGCTTCCTCAGCATTGTGGCTTCCTTACGTGCCTTCTTCTTGCTCTTGCTTTTAGAAACATCCGAGTTCTCCGTGTCGCTGTCCTCCTCGTTCGGTCCAAGGAACCCAGAGAGATCAGGATCCTTGAGCAAGCCGAAGAACAACTTGGCCTTATTAGCTTGTCTATTGGCCTCTCCGGCCATGGCGCCAGAAGTGGCCGAGATCTGCTTCTTTCCCCTGGGAATCCCCTCGTAGACGTCGAGATAAAGATGCTCCTGGATGACGTTCCACAGTATGGAGTAGTGCTTCTCGGCCATGTGCTTCTTCTGCTGCCTCAGTTGCGAGTACGTGTCTCTGGACATGCGCACCGTGAACTGCGAGTTCTGGAAGGCGTCCATCAGCTCCGAGCCGCGCAT
>JAOXNJ010089163.1:0-11947 GCA_028566655.1 Metis holothuriae
TGTCATCAGTCCACATCCCGAGGAGCTCTGAGAAGGCCCAGAACCAAAGTGCTGTGTTAAATGTTGTGTTCCGTCTTTTCTTGAAACAGATGAATACATGTTGCTTTAGTTAATGACGTCATTCCCTTAATGAGACTCATCAGAATTCGTAATGAACTGCAGAGGTCGTAAAGGAACGTGACGGGTTGAGAATGTGAGCAGGATAATTTTGGTGTTGCCAATTCCGGTCCTTTTTGATTGGTAGTTGGTGGTCACAGCCAATGTGCGTTTTGTTTTTTCCTCCTTCCAATTGTTCTTGTCGCGGAATGACGCACCTCGCAACCTCGAATCCGCCTCTTTGGCAGCTTTGGCCTGGGCCGGTGGCATTTGGGCGTTGGTGTTGACGTCGGGCAGAGGAGCTCTCTGCGAAGAGAGCAGCAGTGCCGGAGATGAACTCCAAGTTGGAGTAGAGGTGCACAGCCGAGCGGGATCGAGTGTCTTCTGTTGTGAGTGTCCTCGTGGTCAGCGATGTCGTCGGCTACCATGGAGGCCAAGGTGAGGATCGTCGTGAGGCTGATGCTCTTTGTTTGGTTGCTTCATCACGAAGTCGTGTTGATGGTGCGCGTGTATCATGTTGAAGGTTGGTGAGGAGAAGGACGAATTCGACTCTTCGTCGGAGTCGGAGTCGGAGACGTCGATGGCGTTGCCCAAGTCGTCGTCGTCCAAGCTGTCTTCGACTAAGGAGGATGAGGATGAGGACTCGGACTTTGAGGACCCGGACGAGCTGGAGGTGCCCGGCGGTGGCCGGAGTCTCAAGTCGATTCAGGCCTCTGACTTGATCCCCAACAAGTCGTCGTCGGCAAGCAAGTCTTCGTCGTTGCTGACCGTCGGTAACGGCAAGACAACCATCACGCCCGTCTCCTCCGCCAAGTCAGTCCTCAAGAAAGGAGCGGTCAGTCCATCGTCAGTTTCCATTCAGCCCTCACTACCTCGTCAAACCTTGGAAGAAGACGGACTCGAAGTAGTGCGTGTCATCAAGGCCAACAGTCACTCCTTCCCCAGACCCAACAAGATGTTCGGCACCAAAAAGAATCTGAATGGCAACAGCAACGTCAACAGCAGCTTGTTGGGTCCCGCCAATCCCTTCGTGCCTGCCAGCAACCTCGTGCGCCTAGGGAACGCCTACAACAGATCGAGTCTGGTCCAGAAATGTGAGATCTCAAACAACGCTCAGTAAATAATTATCTATAGTTTTTTCCCCTTCGTTCAACAATTCCTAGTTTTGGTTCTTATGACCTCCAAATGCAACATATTGCGTAAACACTATGTTGTTTTCAATATGCTGCTCAGATCAAGAAGAGTATCTACAAACACTTCTGGGTAACCTATGTTATTATTGAAGGCTAAGTGTACGATCGTCATCTTGTACGTGATGAGGAACGCAGTTTCATTTTTCTAACACTACGTCTAACCGAAAAAGATTGATTGACTTCTCCTTGGTTGCATTTCCAGCCTTTCAGGGCAACGGACGCTTTCCTCGTCCTTCATCGCCATTCAACCCTGCGACGTACTCAGCTCTTTTGGCCAATATGGGACAGCAGAGAGCCATGAGTCAGTTGCATGCTCTAAATGCGGCTAAGTCGAACCTCTACAACAGCAATACTAAGAGCAGTAATAGTGGCCTACTGAGTTCAACTAATCAACAGCTCATCCAATCAGCATCCTTCAAATCGAGTCAAATATCCAATCTGTGGCTTTCAAGTGGCAGTGGAGGATATAAGAGACATGCGCAGCAGCTTATGAGTAATGAAGAGGACGAAGAAGCGGCTGCTGAAGACGAAGAGGATATGGGGGTTATTGAAACCTACTCAAACTACATGCCAGCCAAACTCAAAGTACATAAATTAACCTTATTACTCGCCCACAAATCACCATTGACGAATTTCCCAGGTTGCTTTGAGTTTTATGATCATATTACCATTTGTACAGATAGGATTGCCTCATCCCGATCCAGTTGTGGAGACGGCCTCCCTCGCCTCCGTTGAGCCTCCTGACGTTTGGTACGACCTGTCCTTGCCTTTGGAGCTAATTGAAGAGGGCAAACTGAGTGCGTTGCAACTCGAAACTGTCACGTATGCTTCCCAGCAGCATTCCAAGTTCCTGCCGAATGGGAATAGGGCTGGTTTCCTCATTGGAGATGGTGCAGGGGTTGGAAAGGGCAGAACTATTGCAGGCATTATCATGGAAAACTACTTAAAAGGCCGAAAGAAGGCCATTTGGGTGTCCGTTTCTAACGATCTCAAGTACGATAGTGAACGGGATTTGAGAGACATTGGCGCTGGCAATATAGACGTTAACTTTCTCAGCAAGATGAAATACGCCAAGATCAACTCGAACGTTAATAACAATGTAAAAAAGGGTGTCATGTACAGCACTTATTCGGCTCTTATAGGAGAGTCCCAGAGCTCAAGCAAGTATAAGAGTCGTTTGAAACAGCTCTTGCAATGGTGTGGCGAAGACTTCGACGGAGTTATCGTCTTTGATGAATGTCACAGGGCCAAGAATCTTTGTCCAAGCTCGTCGTCATCCAAACCCACCAAGACTGGTCAATGTGTTTTGGAGTTGCAGCAGAGACTACCAAAGGCCAGAATTGTTTACGCTTCGGCTACGGGGGCCTCTGAGCCCAAACATATGGCCTACATGGTGAGATTAGGAATTTGGGGCGAAGGATCACCTTTCAAGAACTTCACTGAGTTTCTCAACGCCGTAGAAAAGAGGTATTGTAACATGAATTTTAGATTGCCGTGCATTTTTCTTCTTATCTTTTGTCCACGACACTACCGTCGAATATTGCAAGCCATAAAATTAACTAATGATACATTTTTTGGGGATTTTAGAGGCGTAGGAGCAATGGAAATCGTTGCAATGGATATGAAATTGCGAGGCATGTACATTGCTCGTCAGTTGAGTTTCTCAGGTGTCAGTTTCCGTATCGACGAAGTGGAGCTTTCCTCAGATATAAGAGAAGCCTACAATTCTTCTGTCGATTTCTGGGTGGACCTGTTGCACAAGTTTGAGGAGGCGGCTGAGTTAATAAATGCGGACAAGAAAATGAAGAAAGTCATGTGGGGACAGTTTTGGTCATCTCATCAGCGATTCTTCAAATACCTTTGTATAGCCTCCAAAGTAAAGCATGTGGTTAAGGTGGCCAGTGAGGTGATCAAGATGGGGAAGTGTGTAGTCATTGGATTGCAGTCGACGGGCGAGGCCAGGACCATGGAAGTTTTAGAAAGAGAGGAAGAGCTCACTGACTTTGTTTCTACAGCCAAAGGCGTTCTTCAATCGCTCGTGGAGAAACACTTCCCCGCTCCCGACAGAAGTCGGGTGAACAAGATCCTTGGTAAGAAAAACAAGCAAATTGAATCAACTATGTACCTACTCGTACGAATGGGTAAAATTGAGAGTTATGAGTGTTGTTATTTGTACCATTGACTCAGCTGGAATTATGCCAAAGAAGTCATTGCTGGATGAACTTGGCATCAAAGTTGAGCCACCCACGAAGTCATCGTCACCATCGTCAAACGTTAAGATGGAAGACTCCTCGTTCTCTTCGGCTGGCGATGCCAAGAGGAAGGGTCGGAATAAACGCTTGAAGTTAGAAGATTTAGATGACGCCTTCGACAGCAACAGTGATAAGGGCTCAGATTTTGAAGCCGACGATGATGACGAACTTGACGACGAAGAGGAAGACGACAACGAAGATATAAACGACGAGGAGGGTAAGACTTTATGGATATAATCAATTACTTCTAATTTTGCTCAAAGCTGCAAAGCCTATTCTCTAAAGAATAACAAAGAGATGTGCAGTGTAGGGCGAATACATTCATAACGTATGTTACTTTTGTTCAACAAGGCTCATCGGATTTCAATCCTTTTGGATCTGGTACCGACGATGAGGACGATCCTTGGGCAAGGTCTGAGAAACGAAAACGAGGAAGAAAACGGAAGGCCGGTAAGAAGAAAAAGATGAAGAAAAAGTCGAGCAATGGTACTTCCACTACAACAACTCCAACTGCTCCTCCTTCCTTCTCTCATCTCTTCCCCAAGGTTAGCACTTATATCTTTTGTAATGTTTCCCACATGTAATTAAATGACAACTTTTTTGTTTTTACACTTGACCATTTTCTGTTCCATAAAAGTCAAAGACGGAAGTGGAGCTTGAAAGTGCCTCCAACTCGAACTTCACCTCTTACTTGTCTAATCCCAACTCAAATCTGATCTCCAATCTGTCAAACGCCAACTCCAACTCGTCCATGTCCACCATGTCTGCCCTGAGCTCCACACCACGTCCTCCTCCACCTCAGGCTAACATAGACAAAGCCGT
Source organism: Metis holothuriae (assembly GCA_028566655.1). Lineage (NCBI taxonomy): Eukaryota > Metazoa > Arthropoda > Copepoda > Harpacticoida > Metidae > Metis > Metis holothuriae. The sequence continues at coordinate 4,364 of JAOXNJ010089163.1, forward strand.
GGAAATGAAGAACAACCTACTGGACAGAATAGAAAAGTTGGGTCTCAAGCTTCCTGCCAACACTCTTGATCAGCTCATCGATGAACTTGGAGGACCTGAGAACGTGGCTGAGATGACCGGTCGCAAAGGACGCATCGTACAGGCATGTTGGAGTACTCATACATAATCAATCCGGGATCAATGATAATTATGGCCCTAAAACTTCCTTTTCTATTAAAATGTTGCCAGATTTCACCCTCACCCAAAGCCCAAATCTTATTTTTTAATTTTTACCACTGTAAAAAGTGGCAAAAAAATGTGTTTTTCTCCTTTTGTCCCCGGGGTCCGATGATAAGATTGCCATGATCGAGTTTTCCATAGTGACCGTACAAATGTGATAAGAGCTATGTTTTTTTAACGGAAGCTAATGTTTAACGTAAATGAGCAGGATGAGAAAGGAGATGTGAAGTACGAGCTACGATCAGAGATCGACGTTCCTTTGGAGACGCTTAATCTAACAGAGAAGGAACGCTTTATGCGAGGGAGTAAAGATGTGGCCATCATATCCGAAGCAGCCTCTAGTGGAATCTCTCTACAGGTATGGCCAATTCATACATTCATGGATTGAGGACAATAATTGTTCATTGTTTTTTTTAACTGTTACCAGGCGGATCGAAGGGTGGCCAACAGAAAACGTCGTGTACACATGACATTGGAGTTACCTTGGTCAGCCGACAGGGCTATACAGCAGTTTGGTCGTACTCACAGATCCAACCAGGTCTCTGCACCAGAGTACATACTTCTGATCTCAGATTTGGCAGGGGAGCATAGGTTCGCTTCCATCGTGGCGAAAAGACTTGAAAGCCTTGTAAGATAAAAATTTAAGATAAATACTTAAGAAAGGCATTACAAATTTATTTATTGTTAGGGAGCCTTGACTCACGGAGACCGTCGAGCAGGTGAGAGTCGAGATCTCTCGCGCTTCAACATCGACAACAAGTACGGAAGGGCCGCCTTAGAGTCGACTTTCAGGGCCATAATGGGCTACGAAACACCTATAGTACAACCGCCAACCGACTATGAAGGAGATTTCTTCAAGGATGTGGCCGACGGACTTGTGGGTGTGGGCATTATAACTCAGAACGAAGATAATCCAGGAGTATTATCATTGGACAAGAACTACAATGACATGGCAAAATTCCTCAACAGGATCTTGGGGCTTAAAGTCGAGCTTCAAAATCGACTATTTGCCTACTTCTCAGACACCCTCAATGCCATCATCAATCAAGTGAGGAAAAATGTCTTATACCATACATATACCCTTGCTAGTTCACAATAGTTATATATTAAATGTGTCAATACTCCAATATTGTTTTCTTTTTGTCCACAGGCTAAGAGAAGTGGGAGATATGACCAGGGTATATTAGATGTGGGTGTGACCACTGAGGACGAGGTTGAGTTGGTTCGAACTCACACTTTCGTTCGCAAACATGCCACAGGCTCAGCCAAGATTCTTCTACATGTGTTGACTGTCGAGCGAGGGCTATCTTGGGATGCTGCTCTTGACAAATGGTGGGTAAAAAAGGAGTAATTGATTGCAAAGTATTTAGTGGAGCAATCATTCATTCAATGTACCCGGGTGTGAAGAAGGTCACGTATTCTAAGGCAACATGGTCTTTCAGGTCGGAGTTAACTGGGAACGATGAGGGCTTTTACCTGTCTCATCAAGTTCGCAACAACAAGAAGACAGCTATATTAGCCGTTCAACTCGGTCTCAGTGACGCAGGATTAAAGGCAAAGAAGAGGAGTGAAAAGCACTTTGTAGTATACAGACCGAATACTGGACAACAGGTGAGACAAGAGTCTTTGATTGAGCTTCGAAAGAAGTATAAAAAAGTTACGAAGGAGGAGGCCAAAGAGGCGTGGGTCCAGCAATTTGAGTCGAGTGCCAAGCGGTGCTCTCACGCCTACTGGTAAGCTATAACCTTCTCTATTTGCATCACTTCACTGAAATTAATGGCCATTGGTACATTGGTTGAAAGGAAGGGGAAGTGTAAGAGCAGCACATTAGGACTAGTCTGCGAAGTGGGATTGCGTCGCAAGAACTACAACGTCCTCACCGGATCCGTGCTCTCTGTGTGGTCCCAGGTGGAGGATGTGTTGACACACGACGGTAACAAGAGGGGCACGAGTTCGAAGATGCAGGTAAGCTTGAATTATTTGATTTGAATGTAACAGTTTGTAAGGTATGAAATCACCCCTTTGGGGGTGGGTACAAATAGGACGGATTTCCCATATTCCATAACGTTAACGGTGTGCTATGTTTTCATAACAGGTTGTACGGTTGAAGCTTGGTGATGGCAAGCGAATTGTTGGCACTCTGATACCTAATAGTGCGATGAGTGCTTTATTGAAGGCGTTGGAAGCGTCATCAGAAGAGTCGGAGGAAACAATCTATTGAGGGTGCCAAATCAGAGTATTACATCAGTTGCTTACCACAGAAGTGAAAAAGTCTAAGGCTTAACTGTGTACCTACATTGATAAGGTAGTAGAATGTCTTACCTAGTAATCAGAGTGAGTATACCCTTACTAGTAGAGTCTTCTTCGTCATTGGAAGTCGTCATCGTCCCTACCAACAGCCATTGTTGTCGCTTCAGTCGTCGACGTCGATGTCATCGTTATCTTACAACCTCGGATATACTATACTGTGTGTGACCTGTTCCCCTCTTGTGTCTCCATTCCCTGTTGTGTTCCCCCCTCCGAGAATCCCTTCTCATCCCACGTTCACTGCGACACCTCATGTGTGAGTACAAAGAATAGCTAGTAGTGGTAGAAGAGGTCCGTACATTTGTATTGACCATACGAGCTCCTTCGCCAAGTGATTGTATTAACCATAAAAATGAGAGTCAAGTGCATAAGACTCGGAATATCACCTTTGAGCTCTAAATGTAGGTATCAAAAGAGCCGTTAAATACACGTATCCACACGAATGCTCAGGCAAATAAATAGGTATTATCCACTAAATTAAGAGTTGAAGTAGATTTCGAGAATGCGTCATTGCATGTGTTACTTACTTGAAGGGAAGCATTGATACCCAATTTCTCCGTCTTGCCTAAGAAAGTTTTTTTTTTAAAAAGACAAAGATTTGACTGACATCAGTAGTGTACCCTGACCATAAGACGAAAGTAAGCCGACTCGACTCGACCCGATTCGGATTGTTTAGTGGAACGACTCAACGCTACTCTCTGATTTGCGCCCTCCCTTTGTTTTCCGCCGCACTTTCGGGCAGTCGGGCTGGCTAGAGATGGCTGGGTCCGTTGGGCCGGTGGTTGCTGTCAAAAGCATTGTCCTCTCAATCGTGGTCCATCATCATCAGCAGCATCATCACAATGGACTTGATGTGAGTTGACAGTGACACCTCGACCCATCACATTGCTCAATCAATCAACTATTCCTGCTCATTTTGTGGATATGTGCATCTCTCTTTGTGTAGACGAACGCGTTTTGAATTCTGTGTTGTCTCAGGTGTGCAAGACGTGAGTTGATGAGGTCGCTGTGTGCGTGGAGGGAGGTGGTCGTCTTCACCTCCAATGTGCTGAGTTGGCAAGAGGATTGGCATCCACTTCTGTTGGCGTCGGTGGTCAGTCTCAAGTTCTTCATTCTCTGGCTGTGGGATCCCACTCTCATCAGCTGCGTGGCCGTCGTCTTGCTCAACGTTGTGTTGGCCGACTTCCTCGGCCCTCTTCTCATCCCTCATGTACTCCCAAGACTGCACTCCCAACCTTCATGCTTTGCTTGCTCGCTCTCCACTCACTCACTCTGCTCACTAGGTCTTCAAGACTGATGAGTGGACAGAGGAGAAGGAGGAGAGGTACGAGATGGCCTGTGCCAAGTTGGTCTCCTTGCACAACGTGCTCTTGCAAATGATCGAATCCTACAGCAGGACCAAGAGCAGCAGGCCCGTCATGCACTTCTCTTTGACTGTGGCCACACTGCTCGTCGTCGCATGGATGGGCAACGTGTTGAACAACTTGTTCCTCTTCTATCTCCTCTCCATCCTCATCATCTTCTTGCCTGGACTGCAGGCCAGGGGATACGTTGCCAGGGGGGTTGGCCTGCTCATGGACAAGGTTGAGAGCAACATGAAGAGCAACAAGAAGATGGACTGAAAAGAAGGAATTGCAAAATGCAACTATTGTACAGTCCCAGCTTAAACGTACGTCAAGGAAGCAATCAATGAATTGCTTACATTAATGATCTCCACCGCTCACGCCAAAAGAAGGCACGGTCTCTGCAAAAAGTGTTCGACTAACCACTTAAGCGTTATCGAACTTGAGAAGATGGCATTGTCTAATCATTCAAATCATTAATCATTTAAGGCCGTAAGTGTAAGTTCATGTACTTGAAAATGAAAGACGATGTACAAGTTTAAATAACATCATTGTCACCTTTAGTCAGTCAGGTAGTTAGTCACCTTTGACTAACAAGTATTGCTCCTTTCCGTAGGTACTAATGAGAAGGTAAAATGTGGGAAATTTGACCAGTTTTAATCAGAAGCTCATACAATCAGCACGTAGCTCACGTAGTTGCTACTAATGAAGTGCTATCCGTTAAGTCAAAGACGCAGATTCCATGTTCGACTATGAGGGTTATTTACAGCTATTTTTATTTTCTATTATTAACAACATACTTTGTATTTTTTTGGAGCTCTTCGTTCAAGGACATGAAGTTAGGAGCATTGAACACGTGCTCACGGTCCCATGACGAGAAGATGTACTGGTAGAGTGGCATTACATGGTTTGTTTCTCCATGACTTTCCTTTCCTTTGCATTCATTTTCTTTGTTTTCCTTTTGATGTACTTATCCAAGGCACCCTTTCTCCCACTGAGCTCCTCAAAGTGCTCAGCCATCTCCTGCTGTCTCAATTCCTCTTTGCTCACATGAACGGGACGCTTCCCTTGACGGAGTAGCTCTCTGTTATGGGCTTCATGCTCTTCAACAATAGCACGACGACGACCTAAACGACGCTTTTCACGCTCCTGATTGTCCTGTGGCAATCAAAGAAAGAAAACAACTTGATCATTGTTATCATATGGTCCTTCAAAGATGCTGAGGTGCTTACATATCTCTGTATGAGATAACGGAGTTGCTCCCTTCTCTCTTCGTTCTTCTCACGCTTCAGCTTCTTGGCCAATTCTCCGCGCTCTTTGGCCTTCAGGTCATCAACGAACTTATAAGTGCTCTTGAACGTCTGAAATATCACCAAGACGAAATATGAATTATAAAAATTCAAACTCACGACTCAAAATTTTGCTCAACATTTCTCGGTAGCATAAATTGCTCTAGTTTGCATTACAACCTTTTCGTCGAAGTCTCCACAGGCAGCATCAAACCTGGGATCCCTTTGCTTGTGAACTGCACTTGCCTTGTTGACCTGACTGGCCACTCCTACCACATCCCTGAAACGCCCCACCTGACGTTTTGTTCCCATCTCACGTGGTCTGTTCTTGTTCTCTCGTTTGAAAACTGGCTTGGATGTGCCACCTTTGATCTTCTTGGAGCCGTTGAGGGATTCATTGAAAGCTTTTAGACCCAATTTGTTCTTCAGTCGTTGGATCTCACTCAGCGACATCTGCTTCAGCTCCTTGCGTATCTCATCCTATACCAAAAGGGTGAAAGGCTCATATTGAAAGGGAACTTGTTGCAATATGGAATTGTTCTCTTTCTCTTTACTCTAGTTTCGGCGTCGACGGCCTCGTCCTCATCTTCGTTGTTGTCACTGCTTTCCTCCTCGACATCTTCATGTGCCATGTTATGTTCATGGTTCTCGGGTTGCTTGGAGACCCGCATTTTTCCCGCTATGCTTGCCATACAGAGCTGTGGCAATCGTGCTGAAAACAAAAGAAAATCCAGAAAGATTCGTTCACTTCAAAAGGCTTTGGCAAAGAGGACATCAATGAGGAACAACACACAGAAAAGGTCCGAAGAAGAAGGAAGGAAACGAAGGAAATTTTCAACTAACGAAATGTCCTCCTTTAGAGCAGGATGCACAGCTTACTATTGCGTAAGTCATTGAGAAGAAGCTAGGTACCTTAACTCAACGCTACCATTGGGAGCTAACTCACATCAAGTAGGGAAAACGAATCGGCTTGTCTTCACAACTGATCAGCTAGTAAGTACATTGCAAATAAGTCACACGCACAGACACACTCGAAGATGAGGAATTGTCACAACAGAAATCACTTGAAACACTTAAGCTCTTATTTTCCCCAGTATCTTGGCTCCAACCTTTGTCTCAAACAACCCTTTGTTCTTCCTTGCTCTTTTAACTTCAGTTAATCTCAGAGACACTGCTGCTTTCATCCTCTGTTACTTCTCTCTTCTTTGCTTCAATTCAACGATGTTGGAGTTGATGGTCGGTCACCCACCATGCATTGTTTATGGCTGTAATTAGTCTTTCTATTGGGCAAGTAGAGCTGAACACAAGGTTTGGAAGGCACAAAGGAAATTGCTAAGAAGAATGCTTCATTGAATATTTGATAGATTAGAACGAAGCCTTGATACTGGCTTACTAACATAAGTACATAGTAGCTTTCAGATCCTTTACACCCCAGAAGCAGCTTGCCCTTTGCTCGGTTTCATTTGGGACCGCCTTCCTTTCTACTTCTCCTTAGCGTCGTCGTTGGTCATGAAGGACTTGAAGGTGTGGTAAGCCTGTTCTAAGTGGTCGTTGACGAGCACGAGGTCAAAGACGTCCTTGTTCTCCTCCAAGTACTTCAGCTCCTCCTTCGCAGTCTCGAGTCTTCTTTGCAAGCTGCTCTCGCTCTCCGTCTGCCTCTTTCTCAAGCGATCCTCCAGCACCTGCAGGGAGTCGACGGTGACGAAGACGTAGGCAGCCCTCTTTCCGTACAACTTCAACACTTGCTTCACACCCTGGAAAATGAGACAATGGCAATAATAACGTGATTAGAGGAACCAGCTGCACTTAGACTAAGACACTCGTCCCTTGTAGATACGAGGCTCATTAGTGTGCACACACAACTACAGTCAGTCAATTAACGCACTTTACATATACTGAGATGAGTCCTAATGAGTTGGTTACAGCTTTTAACCAGCGCTGTTTGTAAATGGTAAGGTTGGAGCTTGGAGGGGGCCAATGAACCTGAATGTCTATGCCGAGGATGCAGATCTTGTTGGCGTCCTTGGCAACGGCGTCGACGGCGGCCTTGCTGGTGCCATAGAGGTTCCCCGAGAACTCGGCGTTCTCCACGAACTCGTCCTTGGCGATCATGTCGAGCATGTGCTGTCGGTCGACGAAGAAGTAGTCGCGTCCCTCCCTCTCTCCAGCCCTGGGATGGCGTGTGGTGTGAGAAACGCTGAAGCCGAACTTGTCGGGACAATCAGCCAAGAGTCGATCAATCAGCGTGGATTTGCCCGAGCCCGACGGACCGGCCACCACAATGGGATTGCGAACAACGCTCATTTCGAAGAAGCTCCTCGACCTCACCTCGAAGAAGCGACCAGCAGCCAACACTGACACCCAACACCGACGACCAATGGGAAGCACTGCAACTACAGTAAACACGACACGTGTCACAGAGAGAG
>JAOXNJ010089274.1:0-11942 GCA_028566655.1 Metis holothuriae
GGGCAAATGATCGACCTCATTGCGGAGGGGCGCGCGGCCATGGGTGGCGAAAACGTGGCCTTCGATCTCGCCATGACCGAGCGACTTCAAGCGCTTAAAACCGGCGCGTTGATCCGATTTGCGGCGACCAGCGGCGCGATTTTAAACGGCGCGGAAACAGCGTCGTTGAGCCTATTCGCCGACAAAATCGGGCTCGCATTTCAAATCCGCGACGATATCCTCGATATCGAGGGCGACGAAGCTGCGACCGGGAAAAAACTGCGCAAAGATCAAGCTCTAGGCAAAGCGAATTTCATCGACATGCTCGGGCTAGATGGGGCCAAAAGCCGCGCCCGTGAACTGGTCGCGGAAGCGAAGGAAATACTCCAAGTCTTTGGCGAAAGGTCGATTCTGCTCGCCGGCGCTGCGGATTTCGCCATCGAACGCACTACCTGATTCGATAGGCTTTGAAATGTCGTCGCAAGAAAGAAAAGAGAAGGGAAGCGGCATGACCGACACGAGCGCCACAGAACCGAGCGCTGGATTGGCGCGGCCAGATACGCCGCTGCTCGATCAAGTCGCCACGCCAAAAGACCTCCGCGCCTTTTCCGACGCGGAGCTTTGCCAAGTCGCTGACGAACTGCGCGCCGAAACGATCTCCGCCGTCTCTGTAACAGGCGGCCATCTCGGCGCTGGTTTGGGCGTCGTTGAACTCACCGTTGCAATTCATTCAGTTTTCGACACACCACGCGATAAGCTCATCTGGGATGTCGGCCATCAGTGCTATCCGCACAAAATCCTGACCGGGCGGAGAGATCGAATCCGCACGCTGCGGCAGGGAGGCGGCCTCTCGGGCTTCACGAAACGCACGGAAAGCGAATACGATCCGTTCGGCGCTGCGCATTCCTCCACCTCGATTTCCGCAGGTCTTGGTTTCCGCGTGGCGATGGAATTGCAGTCGAGCGGAGCGGACGAAGAACCGGGCGACGTGGTTTGCGTTATTGGCGACGGATCGATGTCCGCCGGCATGGCCTATGAGGCCATGAATAACGCTGGCGCTCTTGATCGCCGGCTGGTTGTTATCCTCAACGACAATGACATGTCGATCGCACCGCCCGTTGGCGCAATGAGCGCGTATCTCGCGAAGCTTTGGTCAGGCGGCGCCTATCAAAGTTTCCGGGATGTCATGAAGCAACTGGCTTCAGTCTTGCCTGAAGGCCTCGAAAAGCGTGCTAAACGTGTTGAAGAATACACCAAAGGTATGGCGGTCGGCGGCACTTTGTTTGAGGAGCTGGGCTTCTACTATCTAGGGCCGATCGACGGCCACAACTTAGACCATCTACTGCCAGTACTTCGAAACGTCAAGGCGCGCGCAGACGGACCTGTTCTGATCCACTGTGTAACCCAAAAAGGAAAAGGTTACGCGCCAGCTGAAAACGCCGATGACAAATATCACGGCGTTTCAAAATTTAACGTGATTACTGGCGAGATGAAGAAAGCGGCATCCAACGCGCCATCTTACACTCGTGTATTTGCTGAGAACCTTATAAAACTTGCGGATGAAGATGAGAAAATCGTCGCTGTGACGGCGGCCATGCCGAGCGGCACAGGCCTTGACCTCTTTGAGCGCGCGCATCCGACACGGTGTTTCGATGTCGGTATTGCCGAGCAGCATGGCGTCACATTCTGCGCCGGCATGGCGGCTGAAGGATTAAAGCCATTTTGCGCGATGTATTCGACCTTCCTGCAGCGCGGCTATGACCAGGTCGTGCACGATGTTGCGATTCAGAACCTACCTGTGCGTTTTGCATTGGACCGCGCTGGGCTTGTCGGCGCAGACGGCCCGACCCATGCTGGCTCGTTTGACATCGGCTACCTAGCGTCACTGCCCAATTTTGTTGTCATGGCCTGCGGTGACGAGGCTGATCTCACTCGTATGGTGGCAACTGCGGGCGCAATCGACGACCGCCCTTCCGCATTCCGTTATCCGCGAGGCGAAGGCGTGGGCGTCGATCTCCCTGAGCGCCCTACGCCGTTGGAAATTGGCAAAGGTCGCATCGTGCAGGAAGGTGACAAAATCGCCTTGCTTTCTTATGGGGCGCGGCTGAAAGACGCTCAACTCGCCGCTGAAAGACTTCACTCGCGCGGCCTATCCACAACTGTCGCAGACGCGCGATTTGCGAAACCTTTGGATGAAGATCTCATTCTACGCCTTGCTCGGAATCACGAGGCGCTGATTCTAATCGAAGAGGGTGCCGTCGGCGGATTTGGATCACAAGTGCTGCATCTCCTCGCTCAACGCGGTGTCCTTGATAGTGGGTTGAAAATACGCTCGCTAACACTGCCCGACTATTTCATCGACCACGACTCGCCAGCAAAGATGCTTCATGAGGCGGGCCTTGACGCCGACGGTATTGTCGCCGCGGCGCTCGGTGCGCTCGGCGTCGTCGATGAAGAAGCAGTGAAAGGCTTGTCAGCGTAGAGCGCGCGCCACTCACAATCGCATTGGTCCTAAAAAGACTACGAAAGCGAAGGCCACGCAAGATGGGTGGTAAACTGCCCGGCTATCTTGCGTGGCAAAAATCTAAAAAAGGCGTGACGACCGAAGTCGTGCCTAATATCCGATTCGACAACTCGGCTATTTATTAGCTATGTACAAATCGACATCGAAAACAGGACCCTCTGGATTCATCATGCGCGCAGTAAATCGCGAGGTCTCGCCTGGTTTCAACTGATGCTTCTCTGGGCGCGCCAACCATTGCTGTAAAGCATCACCATTTTCCGCGCGCGAAATAATCTCAATCGTCGGCGTCAACGCGTCATCCGGACCATTATTGGCGACCACACCCCAAACCTCTAGAGCAGGCCCCTCAGGCCGATCCACGATGTCATACTTGCTTTCAACAAAGACAAGCCCCTGGCGAACACCGGAAAAGCGATCGATCAACGACCCATTGCGGTCCGCCGACACGCCCGCCACGGCTTCCGCACCCGAACGCGGCGTTGCTCCATATGCAATAACGCCAGCAACCACTAGGATGCCGAGACCAACAGAAAGCTTCAGGCTCAGCGGCGCCGACTCTGCCCGTCGTCGCCAAGCCGCGAGATCAATACGCGGACGATTAAAACTTTTTCTTGCAACCGGTTTTCGCGCAAGCCGCTTTCTTAAATCCGCGACGGCGCTATCAACCGACGCGCGGGCCGCGGTTTTACTTGAATCAAGCGGCCAATCGCTAAACTCGGGCTCGTCGCGCTTAACCGGCGCTATGCTATTTCTTTTTGGGGCGCGACCTTTATTCGGATCTGCGGCGACCATTGGCTCGGGCTGCGCCCAAGACTCTTTTTGGAAAGTCGCTTTCGATTTTGCCTCGCCACGTATCTCTTGTCGGCGCTGCCTTAATGCACGCGCGCTGATCGACTCCTCAGACAAGGGCCCGTCCGCCGCCAATCGCGCATGTTCGGTATGCCGCGAAGCGCTAAAGCCCACCGCAGTTTCACCGCCAGGACCATTGGCATTCTCCTTAGCCAATAAGTCTTCCATGCGTCGCTCGATCTGCTTCTCTTTCGGGGCGCTAAGTGTGGCCGCGGGGCGAGCCATTCTCGGTTTCGGCGATTGGATCGCTTGATCTCGCTCGGGCCTAGGCCGCATTGCCGCCTCAAAATCAGCCGCAATATCCGACTCGATCCGAGGTTCTTTATTGCGCCGCTCAAAGCTTGGTCGCGCGGGAGTGAATGCAGGATCGGAATAACCACGGCGCACTTCGGAAGCTTGCCAATTCGCGGAAAACACCTCTTCAGCACTCCAACGAAGCGGATTTCCGCGTTCTTGTTTTGATGCTTCTGGCACCGGATCTGGCTCTAAGGTTTCCGGAAAAGCGGTCTGTGGCGGCGCGGCAGAAGCCTTAGGCGCTCGCACTGGCGAAAAATTGCGAAGGTCTTCCAAGCTCGGCTGCCGCCGATCGTCAGCCTCTGGCGCACCAGCAGGATTCGGCGCGACAGAACGCGACGCAGCCGCTTCCACCTGCGTGTTCGTTTCGCTGGTCGCCACCTGATACCACTCGCAGGCGCACCGGCTACAACGCACAGAGCGACCTCGGGCGCCGAAGGCGGAAGCCTTCACGCGGTATTGGGCTCGACAATCTGGGCATGTGACGATCATCGGTTTATCCGCCAATTTCTTACTTTATAAGAAAGAAGAAACGTTAAGGGCCTATTAAGACGCCCAGCGCTACGCGGTAGGCTGCGGCTCGGGGTGTGGAGATCAGGCGTCATGATCGAGATGAAGAATGTCAGTCTGCGCTATCCTACTGGGCCGGCGGCGCTTGCGAATGTTTCAGTCACGCTCGCGCCAGGAACACTACATTTTCTAACAGGTCGATCGGGCGCCGGCAAATCTTCTCTTTTGCGCCTCCTTTATCTCGCGATGAAACCCACATCAGGTCGGCTTGAGCTGTTTGGCAAAGACACGTCGCGACTCTCGCGCGCCGAAATAGCAACAATGCGACGGCGTATCGGCGTGGTGTTCCAAGACTTCCAACTGCTCGATCACATCAGCGTATTCGACAATGTCGCATTGCCGCTGGTGATCGCTGGCAGGAGAGAGAGCGACTATAAGGCCGATGTCCTGGAAATGCTGGAATGGGTCAAACTCACTGACAAGATAAGCTATTATCCGAAACACTTGTCAGGCGGTGAAAAGCAACGTGTCGCGATCGCGCGAGCTATGGTCTCCGCGCCCGATATCATCATCGCGGACGAACCGACGGGGAGCGTCGATCCGCAGATGGGCGCCAGAATCATGGCGCTGTTTTCGGAAATGCATCGCCTTGGCAGAACAGTGCTCATCGCAACCCATGATCTGGATCTCGTCATTCGCAGCCGCGCGCCTCGACTACACCTTGAGGCCGGCAAACTGATACCGGAACCGCCCCGGCCTAGCTTCGCTGCTCGCCGTAATATGGGCGCAGAGGCGGTGGCTCAGGCGGTTGGTGTTGAGCGCGAACCAAGAGAAAAAGCCGCGAGGGCTTCATGACGAACGAAAACCGCTCTGATACCGCCACCGCGAGATCAGTGAGAGCGTTGACCGCCCGAGCCATGGCGGCCTGGTCTGGCCTGACCCGATGATCCTTGTCGATCCGCAACGGGTTAGCAGTGGCGCTCTCGGGGCTGTCGCCGACGCTCGACTCCACCATTGGCGAGCGCGCGCCATCGCCACCGCAGGATTTGCTTTCAACCTGGTTGGTCCTCCTTGTTTCCGCAGCGATGGGCTTTCTCGCCAGCCTCGGCCTAGCCGCCGCGAACGGCGCCGACGCGCTTGCGGAAAGCTGGACGCAGAATCTCAAGCAGCGCGTCACAGTAATCGTCGAGACGCCAGACGATCCTGTTCAAGCGCGAGAAATCGTAGAAAGAGCGCTTGCCGCAACGAGAGCCGCCGAAGGCGTCGCTTCCGCGACGATTGTCGATAGTCAAGCGGTCGCCGAGCTGTTGGCTCCGTGGCTTGGCGCAGACAACACGGTCGCAAGCTCACTGCCGCTTCCCACACTGATCGATGCGGAAGTCGTTGCGGGGGGCGCCCCTCTCAACAAAATTGAGGCGGGCCTCGCGCAAGCGCGCGTCGTTGCTGAAGTCGACTCTCATGGTCGATGGGTGTCACGGCTAGAGCCGGCGGCCAACCGTATCCGCTGGCTAGCGCATGGCGCCTTGCTGGTAATTGCGACGGCTTCCGCCCTGATGGTGGCTCTGGCTTGCTCAGCCGCGCTCACTTCGCAGCGTCAAATGGTATCGGTTCTCCGGCTCATTGGCGCCCATGACAGCTACATCGCCGCAATCTTCATTCGGCGGTACCGTTTCCTAGCGTTTTTTGGGTCGGCGATCGGCGTCGCAGCTGCAGCTTTTATTCTCATCGGCGCTCCCGGTTCGAACACCCTCGGCGATGCTGAGCTTGCGCCATTGATGCCGCAGTTGAAACCGGATCCTTGGATTTGGGCGGAGTTCGCGGCTGCGCCGCTCGCTTTTGCGTTAATCGCAACCGCAGCGTCATGGGTCTCCGTGACTGCGGCTTTGCAAAGTGCTGAGCGTTGACCCATAATCTCCCCTAAGATGTAAGTGCTTAGGCCTACGAGATGGTCAAGCAGAGCGAAAACGAAAATGATCGCTGTTAGATCCATCCTCTTTGATATTTGGCTATTCGGTTCTTTAGCGGTCATGGGGTTGCTGCTAGCGCCCACGACTGTTTCACGGCGTTGGACGATTTGGGCGATGCGACTGTATTGTCGCCAGGCGCTTTGGATGCTGAACCTTCTTTGCGGGCTTCGCGTCGAGATTCGCGGCGAAGCGCCACGCGGCCCAGCGTTAATCGCAGCAAAGCATCAGTCTTTCCTGGATGTCCTCGTCTTAATGCGAGAGACGCCAGCGCCCGCATTTGTGATGAAAAAAAGCCTCATCTGGGCCCCGGTCCTTGGCCTCTACGCGCTGAGAATCGGCTGCGCGCCAATCGATCGCGCTGGCCGTGGCGGCGCTCTTCAAAAAATGAAACGCCACATTTCGTTCTTGCGGAAAAACGACGAACAGACCCAGATCGTCATTTTCCCGCAGGGAACGCGCGTGCCGCCAGGCGAAATTGCACCCTATCGACGAGGTGTCGCTGCGCTTTACGACAGCATCGACGGACCATGTTGGCCGGCTGCGACCAACGCGGGATGCTATTGGCCACGGCGAGGCCGTTGGCGCCGGCCGGGCGTCGCCGTTTTTGAATTTCTACCTCCGATCCCACCTGGCCTTGATAAGACGAGATTTATGACTCACCTCGAGACAGCTATTGAAACAGCTTCTGCGCGGCTCGAAAACGAAGCGCGACACGCTACTGATTAGCTTTAGCCCATCCGTAGCCACAAAATCTTGCGACTCGAACCTCATATTGTGTTACGCGTAGGTTAAAAATTGCGACGCGGAGAGCGAGTCGGAATGAGGTTTAGGAGCAGAAAATGGCGCGCAGACGCAGCAGAAAAAAAACTGGCGGCTTAGATTTTTCGGCGATTCCAGCCTATTTTTGGCTGGCTTGCCTATACGGCCTGATCGCGCTTGGATCGTGGTTCATCGCAGATGAGCCTATGGCGGCGGCTCCTGCGAACGGCACGATCAACGCCGGTTTGACGCCAGCCGTGGCGCTTGCCGAACTTCCGAGCAACCATGCGATTAGCAGCTTTTTGAATGAAGAGCTCTTCTCAATTCCAATGGTCGCCGGCGATAGCATTTTGGTGAGTTGGACCGTAGTTTTTATCATTCTAGCGTTCACATGTAGCTGGATCGAAGCTGTGCGCGCGCTTAAACCACGCGGCAAAGCGTATAACGACATCGGGTCTATTCTTGTAACGATCCCGCTAATCATATTGCTGATTGGCTTCGAAGCGTTCCAAACAACCGCGTTCCTTGTGATCGTAATTGTTGGGTTTGGCGATATTATTCTAGATCGGTTGATCAACCAAGGTGTCAGCTATCGCGATTATTACGCGCTATAAGACGGCACATCGGTTGGCGGCGACGGGTTGCGACGCCGCCAAGCATAGCCTCAGACTCGTACAGATGCGCTGGTTTGTCCATCCGAAGCTGGCGCAAAGCTGTTGCGCATCAATGCGAGAAAGGCTTAATCGCACTCATCCGCAGCGCCCCCTGATGTTGAAAATGCGTTCTGCGACCTGCGAACCGACCCAATTAACCACCTTAAATGGTCCAAACTGTTGACGTTATCGACCTGTACGCGTCCAAGTCCTTTGAGTAAGACTCGGCTGGGGAGAAGCGAGGCATGGCGCAGGACCAAATCTACATCACTTACGCGCCTGAAGATCAAAACGCTTTCGATATACTAGGCGCGGCGTTGGTGAACAGAGGGCAGCGCGTGCTTTGGGCTGAGAGTGCTTCGCCGAACGACGCCGATGTCGTCATTGCGCTCTGGAGTCCGGACAGCATCAAATCTAAGCGCGTCCTGGCCGATGCCGAAATAGGCGCTGCGCAAAGCAAACTTCTGCCAATCATCATCGATCCCAAACTGAAGCTCGGCGGCTTGCCGCCACGTTTTCGAGCGGCGCGCACGCTTGATATTGCTGAGCAAATGCTCGCCGCCGAAGTCGAGGCGATCCTCGCCGCAACCAAAAAACTGGAGAAACGTTGCGAAACGCGAACAGCACGAGACCGCTTCATAAAGCCTTCCGGTGGGTTCGGCGGCCGCGAAGAAATTCTTGAGGACCTCCGCCGTGCTTGGCAGTCCACGAGTATTCACGTGCTCGAATTCCATGGCGCCGCTGGAAGCGGTAAGAGTGCGTTAGCGTCGCATTTTCTCGAAGAATTGCTGGCGGCCGCCATTGGTGGTCCTGATTTCGTGTTTGCTTGGTCTTTTGACCGCGAGCCAAATGCAGATCTTCGCGAAATTGACGAAGCTCACTTTTTTAGCGCCGCGCGCCATCTGTTCGATCTAAAAGAGGACGGACCTGTTCGCGGTCGCGCCGCTGCGAAAAGCCTCAGCGCGGCGCTTGAGGGCCAATCCGCTCTTGTGATTCTGGACGGTCTCGAAGCCGCGCGCAGCGCGCCCAATTTGCCCATAAATTTGGAAGGCGTAGCCAGCTTAATCCATCGGATTTCCCAAGGGGGATGCGGAACTGCGCTTTTAACCTCAGAAACGCCTGCACATGAACTCGATCCCGTTGTTCGCAAAGGCGCTGCACGCCGCTTCGAAGTTGGCGCCTTAGACGCAAAATCGGCCATCGCGGTCCTTGAAGCCCGAGGCGAATCTTTGACTAAGGACCAAGCCAAAGCTGCGAGCGCAGCATTGGCTGATCCCTCTCTGCTCCAGCCAGATTGGCGCCGGCTTGGACTGCCGAAGATCCTGGGCTCGGCTGCTCGCGCCGCCAAACGCGCTGTAAGGGCGGAGAATTGGCCACTCAACATAGCGCTACAACAATCCGTTGGGCGCTGGCGTCAAATCGAGCGTGGCTTTTCAGGGAGGGAAGGCAAACTCGATTTAGGTCTCGCCCAGCGAATCGCATTGTTGGGGGGCGCTATATCGACACCGCAAAATAACGAACCTGCTTTGTTGGACATTCTACTCGAAACAAAGCTCTCCGCAGGTTCTGATGCCTGGATCCGAATCCCCAAAACGAGCCGAAAAGAGGCGGTGAGCGCCAGCACTAGACGGCTCCGCGCCTTGAGCCTGCTTGATACGCCTGAAGGCGACCAACGCACTGCAGCTCTCACGCTTCATCCAAGCATCCAAATGGCGTTACTAGACAGCATTCCGGCGAAGGCGAAGGCGGCGGCGCATGCTAAGCTTTACGATTATCTGCGCTTTTTCGATTTGCCGAAAGCCTTCCAAGCGCCAATGCCTTACGCGCTGCTCGCGATGCGAGCGCTCCTTGGCGAGAAAGAACCACGCGCGCTCCAGATCGTGCTCCGTAGTTCGCTCGAGACAGGGAAAACTGACAACGATCATATTCTCCTAACAACCTGGACACGCGCTTCTCAAAAAGAAAAAGAGGAAGCGGTCAAACAAGCTGGCGCAGAGCAAACCGACGCAGCGTTTCAGCACTTCGCCGCCAATACCGAACAACAGAAGCGCATTTTATACAGCGCGCTTCGCCATGGTTGCGCTGCGGGCAAAGCGGAGGACGCGGCGCAAGAGGTGTTGATGGCTCGACTGGACTCCGAAGCCAGCATTGAAGCGTTGCGTCCTTTCTTCTGCTCGACCTTCACCACACCGCATATTTCGGAAAAATCATCGACGGCGGCAAAAGTTTCGCAGCAAACTGCGGAAGCGCTCGCCAAGGCCGGCCGCATTGCTGAGAGCGCTAATGCGGCGCAATTCGCTTTCAAGAAATTCGCTTCACACGGTCCTCAGGCGCAAGCTGTAGGATCAGCGAAGATCGCCGCGGCGGCGGCGATTGAACGCAGCGACGCGAAAACAGCGTTAACTTTCGCTCAGCACGCTGTTGACCATGCTGAAATCGTCGCCAAGGCTGACGCTCAGATGTCGAGCCGATCGCTACTCGCCGAGGCGAGGTTCGCCAATGGCGAGTTGGACGCTGCAATCATAGGCTTCCGCTCCGCCGAGGCGGCGCAAGCGGCGAGCACGCCCAAGGAACCATGGCTATCGGAACAACAGGGCTACGCTCTTTGCAAGCAACTTATTATAATGGGTGCGACCTCGCAGGCTTCTTCTCGCAGTCGCCGCGCTCAAAAATCAGAAAAGCCTCATGAGCAAGCGCTCGCCTTGGTTATCGCCGCCGCTGTTTATAACGATACGCGAAAAGCGACCCGCGCCATCGAGTTGCTGGAAAATGCAGGTGACGACAGGCCCCTTGCAGAGGCGCTCTGCCTTCGTGGCCGGCTCTTTGCCGAAAGCGGCCGCGCTAAGGAAGCGCTCCGCGACATAACGCTCGCCGAGGATATCGCTAGCTTTCGCGGCGCGACGCCGCTTTTGATCCAAACAGCGCTGGTGCGTGCGCGCATAAGCCTAAAAGACAACAACAGCAAAGCCGCTAAGGCGGACCTAGAAGAAGCGCGCATTGCAATAGACGCCCATGACTATGAGCCATCCCGCGCAGAACTTGCGCTCGTGAACGCTCACGCCGCAATCGCCTCCAAAACTGAACCTGATCTGTGGGCCGTCGCGAACCTCGCCGCCAAGGGCTATTGGGCGGTCGCCATCGCGCTAGAAACAATGGCGCGTCGTAGTTCAGATAGAGACCTCAAATCCAAGATCGACGCTTTGCGGCGAGAACGAAACGGCTACCTCAAGGATCAGGCCGCATATGACAAAAGGCTGGACGAGGTGGCGCGCGGACGCCGCAAACCGCCCAACGTCAGCGACGCCACAGTGTAACGTTATGCCCGAGAGCGAGCGCCATGCGAATTCTAATTGTTGAAGGCAACTCCCCTGAGCTGATTACAAGAGTGCGCAAAATTGGCGGCGATGCTGCGCACTCGACATATGCAGCAGCGCTAAGAGCATACGATCCGTCGCTGGAAATAGTTGTAGCGGAGCCATCCGCGCCAGGATTTGACGCTGCCTCAATTGATCTAGGCGGCATATCTGGCGCAGCGTTAACTGGATCTGGCGTTTCATGGTCTGCAAACGCTCCCGAAGCTAGGCCTCATATCGACCTGTTCGAAAAACTCATGGAAGCGGCTCTGCCGGTCATTGGCTCCTGCTGGGGAATGCAAGTCGCAGCTGTAGCCTTCGGCGGCGAGGTCGGCCCGAATCCGATAGGCCGCGAAATTGGAGTCGCGCGCTCGATCAGGCTGACGGAAGATGGGCAAGCCCATCCAATCTTTACAAATAAACCGCCTGTTTTCGACAGCATATGCATTCATCGCGATGAAGTGACCCGTCTGCCTCAAAGCGCAACCCTATTGGCGACCAATGATCACTCAAGAGTTCAAGCATTTGCGCAAGATAGCTTTGTAGGGTGGCAATATCATCCTGAGTTGTCATTAGGCGACATTGCAGACTATTTGGCAACACCGGGTCGCAATGTAATGACAGGCGGAGTTGAGTTCAACTCTGAGGCTGAGTTGCAACAGGTTATTGTTGATTTTCGGTCGATTTCAGAAGATCCACTCAACAACAAAGCACTCTGTTGGCGCTATGGCGTCACAGAACACGCCTCTGATCCAAATAAGCGCATGAGAGAGTTGCGCAATTGGGTGGGCATGATCAGATCGCAGCATGATTGAGATCCTGACAGCAGAACCTTCTGACGCTCTCGAAATGCGTGCTCTTTTTCTGGACGCATTTACGCCGATTGAGGCGCGTCTTGGTTATCGCCCGAGCCCGCTTGATCGCCGCTTCGGCGCCGAGCTTGAAAACTTCATGGCCCTCAGAGCCGACATGGCGGATAGCCGTCCAATGCGCGCAGCCGGTTTTGCGGTCACCAGCGAGCGGGAAGGCTGCTTATATGTGGACGCACTTGCTG
>JAOXNJ010089385.1:0-11941 GCA_028566655.1 Metis holothuriae
CTCATTTCATCTTTTTCTTCTTATTTCTATGAAATATGCGTTTTTTTTTTTTTTCACAAATTTTCAAAAAGGTAGGTTAAAAACGATAGTGGTGCTAGCATAATTTTGCCCTAAAACTGTACGGCTGGGGCAGTGCAAAACATTTCGTAAAATGAAATCTGAGAGAGGTTGCGTGAATTTGTTTGCAAATATTGCGACATTTTGCGCCGCTGAAAGTCGCGCTAACCGCGCACTTTTGGGCGATTTTTAAGACGACCTTGCTGGTCACGGTTGAGCAACAGCTGACTTTTCTGCGCGTTCCAAACAAAGTGATAGAAGGCCACACAGCAGTACACAGTGTACAGTTCAGTTAGTGAAAGAAGTAGAGAAAGAGGTTGTAGCACCTCGTCGAGCACAAGGTTGTCAACATCGAGGACTTCTGCCACATCGACAACAGGTTCTATTCCCATTTGGGTACTCCTGACTAATCTGGGTCACCCCCAATATACTAGTGTCAGCGTTTTTTTAAGATTCAAGAATTTAATTTGTGTAGAAGTCTACTCAAAACTACAGTTGCGAAGTCCACTTTTCATTCTCTTCCTATCGTTTTTTCCATCTATCCAGGAATCTCATTTCATTTCACATTTATGTATTTTTTCCTTTCATTTTCAGGCAATCTTGTGCATCTGCTGCTGGTCTTTGCAAGGGGGTACCGTGCCAATAGTTGCTCGTGGCGCCGCGCTTTCCCCCTTACTCTCAATCTCGCCAAGTGGGCCGTCGCCCTGAAGTCGGAGAAGAGAATTGAGTGGCCAACGTCGTTCGGGATGAAGTACGTGTTGGTGTCGGGCGGCGTGATCAGCGGCATCGGCAAGGGCGTGGTGGCCTCGTCCGTGGGCGTGTTGATGAGGGCGTGTGGCCTGGCCGTCACCTCCATCAAGATCGACCCCTACATCAACATCGACGCCGGCACCTTCAGCCCCTACGAGCACGGCGAGGTCTTCGTGCTCGACGATGGCGGAGAAGTTGATCTCGACCTCGGAAACTATGAACGGTTCACTCAAATGTTCTATTCCCATTTGGGTTGAATAATGGATTGGCATCTTTCTCACAGTTTGTGTCCACTTCAGGTTCCTTGATGTGAGGTTGCACCGTGACAACAACATTACGACCGGCAAGATCTTCCAGCACGTTATCGACAAAGAGAGACAGGGGGATTATTTGGGGAAAACTGTGCAGGTCCAACACCACAAAGTTTTCAGTTATCTCTATCCAAAAAGAAGATACGTAGCTTTTATGCCATGGCTTCTAGGAAAATAGATAACTTTTCATGTTATTTGATATCTGTTCATGGGGATTTTGCAGGTTGTGCCGCACTTGACCGAGGCCATTCAGGGCTGGGTGGAGCGCGTGGCTCGCGTGCCAGTCAGTCGCACCGACCCCAGCACCGAGCCTCAGGTCTGCATCATTGAACTTGGAGGAACCATCGGAGATATTGAGGGTAAACCAACGAATAAAATAACTCTTATCGAAATCTAATTCTGAAGATGTTTGGTGTATGTAATAGCGTGTTGTATTTTTAGGCATGCCTTTTATTGAGGCCTTTCGCCAATTTCGGCGCCGTGTGGGGGTTGAGAACTTCTGCTCCATCCATGTCACATTGGTGCCTAAGCCCAAGTCGACTGGAGAGCACAAGACAAAGCCAACTCAGGCCAGCGTCAAAGATCTGAGAGGTCAGGGCATCAGCCCCGATGTCATCATTTGTCGGAGTGAGACTCCCATTGGCAATGTTGTCAAACAAAAGATATCGAATGCTTGTGATGTGGCACCAGAACAGGCATGAATATAAATTGCATTTTTTTGCAAAACATGATTATGTATGATTTCTCTTCGATTGGTTAAATAGGTGATGAATATTTATGATTTCCCCACAATCTATCATGTGCCTCTGGAGCTGCAACGCCAGAATCTTGTGCCTTTGTTGGCGTCGCTCTTCAGGATCAACATGAGCATCGAGCGACCTCGTAAGGCAATGAGCCAATGGCGTAAATTGGCCGACAAGGCTGGACACCTTAAAAAGGTTGGTATAATTAACGAAAAGGTATTAATTTCCATGTAGGGCAAAATTTTCTTAAACTCTCATTTGTTGCAAAACAGAGTGTGAAAATCGCCTTGGTTGGCAAGTACACTCAGCTGGAGGATGCCTATGCGTCTGTTATCAAGGCATTACGTCATGCTGCATTGGCTGCCAACTACAAATTGGATTTGGTCATCATCTCATCCGAGAGTTTGGAGGACTCCTGTAAAAACAATGACCCCGTACAATATCATCAGGCTTGGAAGGACCTGTGCCAATGTGATGGAGTGCTGCTTCCTGGTGGATTTGGAACAAGAGGTCTTGAAGGCAAAATTGGTGCTGCTCAATGGGCTAGATTGGAGAAGAAGCCATTTTTAGGAATTTGCTTGGGATTCCAGTGTGCTGTCATTGAAATGGCCAGGAACGTTTTGGGAATTGAGATGGCCAACTCTACTGAAGTTGCTCCAGACACTCAGGCACCTTTGGTCATTGACATGCCAGAGCATAACCTGGGGCCAATGGGAGGAACAATGCGTCTGGGGCTTAGACAAACGTTGTTTACATCAGAGAGCTCAGTGCTAAGAAAGCTGTATGGCAACGTTGTAAGTTTTTTTGTAATTTTCACTATCAAATTACAAAAGGTTATTGTTACTGCTGATTAAGTAAAATTATGCATCTTTTAAAGGATCACATTGAGGAACGCCACAGACACCGTTATGAGGTCAACACTGACTACATCAAGGTGCTTGAAGATGCAGGGTTGCACTTTGTAGGTCATGATGTCGAGCACACTCGCATGGAGGTAAGCAATTATTTTTCTCAAGTTTCTTAAGTTAACTTTTCTCAGAATTTGCTCTAACTCCTTTTTCTTTTCATAGATATTTGAGTTGCAGAACCACCCCTACTTTGTGGGGGTGCAGTTCCATCCTGAGTATTTGTCAACGCCTCTTAGACCATCCCCGCCTTACTTAGGCCTCATTCTAGCTGCAACAAACAAGTTACAGCCCTATCTGATCAAGGTTTAGAAGATATCGTACGCAATTATGTTTTGTTGATTGTTATGCTCTATGTTATGCTCTGCATTACTCAAAACTTTAACTATAATTTTCAGGGTTGTCAGAGTGGCATGCAACCTAGTTTGACTACTGAGAGTCGTTATTCTTGCGACAACTCATCTGATGAGGAAATAGCCAGCATTGTGAGGAATGTTAGTCATTTTGAAGGTCTGTCAAGACTCAAGAGGCGGGATAGTGGTGGCAGCAATTGGTCCACTGGGTCAAACTCGTCGTTCCCTGGTCAAGCTGTGAGATGCCACAACACTGAGTTCAACAACCACGCCAATGAGAATGTCAACAGCATTGCTAATAGTGATCCACCTAAAGCTATTAAAGACAAGGAAGCAAATGTTTAAAATCGCGACATTTACCATCATTAATAGCCACTTTCAACCCTTGCCAAGTACTTGCACCACGTGCCATTAGTTAACAATGATCCTTTGATCATAATCAGTAGGACATTGTTCAAACGTTCTTCAATGCATTTACTTTTTAGTGCAGTTTGCTCAATCGCATTGAGATTGCCAAATTGAACTTGTGAGGAGGCTTGCTGCCTGTTTGCTCTTTCCTGAGAGGGAATTGGTCGATGCTCTTAATTTCAATACTATCCCAATACTGATGTGCGTCATTTTTCTGTTCAATTAAATTTATGGATAGTTGGGGATTTGATGGAAAAATTGTGGCAGTAATTAAAAAAAAACTTGTGGAAAAAAAGCAAAGTCGTGCCATGGAACAAACCTTGAAATAAAAGCGTTATTTGAAGATAAAAATTTAACATCAGGCAGAGATCGCGCCTGGTTCGAGAATTCATTCTGATGAGTGACCTGCCTACAACAACATTACATCAATTTCTGTCACACTACCCTATTGTCGCTCAACTGGAAAAACCTTAAGTTTGAAAAAATGAATGGCACCACAACTGAGATGCTGTCAAGCCACATAGACAAAGAGGGGACAAATTCTCGTGGCGCCATGACAATGGCAATGATGGAGATGCTGTCATTCAAAACATTCTTCTTCAATTGGCTGCATGATATCGATCATGTTATAGTAGTAGTGCAGCGATGCCATCGATTATCGATTTTAATGGTTGACAAGGGCAATGAGGCATTCGACTCCAAGTTCAGTTTGGTTGCATGTTTGGCCAAGACTTGAGTCTCGGTCACGCAACACAATCGTTTCGAGTTGGAGCAACAGAGAGCAAGCATGACGTGAGCCATGACGTGAGCCGTCACGTACAAAAGCTCGACTCCATTCAGGCCTCAAGGGCCATTAGGAGGCGTGAACACATTTGTTACTCATGCACCACACTTCGTCTTATTGTAACATTTTATACAAAGAACAAGCTACACGAAATAATGGCTGCAGATCTAAAGGCTCATAGGAGGTACACATCAGTAGTCGTAGTGATTCCAGTGCTCTTAAGTGTGCATTAGGGTGATCTGAAAAATGAAAAAGTTTTGGAATCTCCCAAAACAAATTACAATAGGATGTGCAATGTGACAAGAAACTCGCACACAAAATTTGAGGTCCCCACTGCAAAACCTCAGTGGGCCGCAGCCAAAAAAAACTTTTCAATATTGAGGTCGTTTTTATTTACTACAGTAATTCTGATCTGTCAGTGAAAACTGCCCATAGGCAAATAAATTCTGAACTTTACCCACATTTAACCTTTTCCACTATTTCAGAAGATTACTTTTTAAAAATTATTTTAAATAAAGACTTTGAAAAATTCAAAAATATGGAACTTCTGAGCATTTTTATAAGAAAAATTAATATTTTTGAAAAAAATCATTTAACAAACCATTTTTTTTGTTTTACATAAACTTTCCCAATATCTCAACTAATGTATTGAACTTGAGAAAAACTGGGCATCTACTAAAATTATTCTTTTTCAGCTTTCTTTGATGTTTGGCCGAAACGACTGTAGTAAATTAGAGCGATTTTATTACTGAAAATATTTTTGGGATCCTGGAACTTTTTTCATTTTCAGATCACCCTAGACTGTGCATGTTTCGTGGTTGTGTAGGAAAAACGTAGGTGTTGCTTAAAGCGAAGTCGGCTTTCACCTTAGGAAGAGTTTGTTTCATTACAAAGTTCAGTTAGCAGTTCTCTTCGGGCCTTAAAGCGTCTATATTTGAGAAGACGTTGGAGATGGTGAAGGACGTGTTCAAGCCGAAGGTGGAGCGGCAGAGGTCCACCGCCAGTCACACACTCAGATTTCACGACCAAACCACGGGTAATCAACGCAAACTTTTGTAAATTGTGTATCTTAACTACACTAAAATTTGAATATCAGACAAAGAAGCAATAAAGACAACACTTATGTTAGCAGTAAGAATAACGAGTACCTAAGTCTTATGAAGACACCTTTAAGAAGTATTATACGAGTATTCTATAAACTGCGAGCACGTCATGATTGATCATAAAAGGGCGGAACTTGACCAGAGTGTTATTGCGTGACCAATAAATTGCTTTTTTGCCATTAGTTCTTGGCCAGAAGTCAAAGTCGGACGCCGAGTGGGCCTTGGACTGGCGTCTAGGCAGATTTGACAGCAAATCGTCTTCTAAAAATCGCTTGGTGAGGATGCTGGACGAGGAAATCAGTAGTTATGACGATTACGAATCTTATTTGGACTCATTGGTCACCATGGAGGATCGATTTTATCTGGGTAACAACGATTTGGCCAGAGCAATCGTCGAACTCGGGTACAGGAGCTCGGGAGACACACTCACCAGAGACGCCTTCTTCAGGGCCAGGGCCAGGATCAACAACAAGAAGAAGTTCGACAACAACAAGTGCAACGACAACAAAAAGTTCAGCGACAACGTCGAGTTGGACGAGGACAAGCTCGAAATGGACGCCGACTTCGGCTTCGACGACAATTTCGAGTGCAAGGAGGCGGACTCGCTTCTGGACGCACTCACTAAACGACATATGTAAGACTTCGTATATGTATGTGAGATGGAAATTGCAAAAAATGCAAAATTTTGACGTTAAAATTTCGAATTATTACTGGTATTATTCATAGGGCATTGAGACAAGGCATTTTGGACACAGTGCTCTTTGTTTGCATCGAAGCTTCTGACGACAAAAATGGCAAGACGTCAACAATATCAGCTCACATCGACCTCAGTGACCGAATTAAAAGAGACAAAAATTTAGTTTCCAAATTATCAAAATTTCCAAAACAATTAAAACCTTACAAACATCGAGATCTGTCCTACTGCAATCTCGGCAGGGGCGACGCTCAGCACAGGAACTCGGCCAACTTCGAGGTCGTCATCGAGGTGAGCAGACAATAAATAATAATAAAAAAAACTGAAAATAAAAATGAAATATTACTAAATATTGCCCCAAATTTTAATTAAAATTGATTTTTGATATTTTTTTGCAGAATACAAAGATGTACTTGAGACACGTCAAGAGCGATCTGATCATCGACGCCTCTCCCTATAGTACGAAGAGTCTTTACCCTAGTAGTAAAGTAATCAATAGTGAATATAAGTGCCAAGGTTGGAAGGCTTTGGATAACTCAAACAAAGTTTTTATATGCGATTTTTTGAAAATGAAAGAACAAATGAAGTGAAAATAATAAGTTTCCACTGTAGTATTTGTTTCTCAAAACTCAATCAATATAAACTCGATAGATTGCTAAAAGAAGGATGATGATTATGGAGTCGATCGAGGCCATAAGACATAAAATAGCACTCGTGAAAAACATCTTTATTGCCCTTCACACCATGAGCAACAATTTTGTTCTAGACTAAAGAAGTGAATGCTATAGCAAACGAATTTGCCGCAGAGCAATTTCCAGGCCATTGCGAAAATGATGGTGCGATCAAAACACAAACGCACTGTATTATGTAACCAAGCATGTTTTTTTCGGGCTTTAACACTATTTTAGGTTTTGAAGTAAAGCTCATTATTGTGTGCAGTAATCGTAGGTCAATACCTAAAGTTTATACTGTAATAAGTGTGTGAGGATACAAGCTTTTGTGATCTTAGTACAGTGAAATAAGCTAGTTTTGGTGGCAAGCTTTCAAAATGTTAAAGTGGTTGCGTTAGTATACCTATAAAGGTGTTAAGTGATAGATTTCGGGCAAAAATGTAAAAATTCAGCTTAAAAACTGGAGAAAAAGAGATTGTTTGTTATGTCCCCAAAGGCCCAAAGCCATTTTCTTTCTGATCAAATAGCCAAAAATAAAGCAATCCATCCCTCTCATTATCTTCCCCATATTGTTCCTCTTTCCATCATGGGTGATATTAGTAGGGGTTGTCGGGTCTCTTCTCGATCCATTGCTTGATTTTGGGCAATTCCAGAATGTTCTTGGAAAATTGCGCCATTTTCGCGAATTTCTCCTCCAAATTCTCTATTTTCGGCGCACCCTGACCGCTTTTGAGCGTGTCGATGAGCGTGGCCACGGCAATGTCTGCCACAGTCAGTTCATTTCCCACGATGAAATCGTCATTGCCGTTTTTCTCCATCAATTTCTGCAGTTGGCGAACGAAATTGGGGAAATCTTCATTAACGGCCTTGTCCACTATGGCCTTTTTGCGCTCCGCATCCGGCTCGGTCAGCGAACTCGCAAATTTGCCTAATTGAGATTCAACTGCATCCAGAATCATGTCCACTCTGGCCTTCTCCAAGTTGTTTTTGCCCCCCAATCCCGTCTCGTTGGCCAAATAGCGAGCGATGGCCATGCTCTGCGCCAACTCGATCGTCGTGCCGTCGTCCGAGGTCACCTCCAACACCGGCAAATGTCCAAAGGGAGTGGCTAATAACAAGTAATTAAAGGCCACTAATTAACTAATTAATTGACTCAATTAAGTAATTACATACTGGGTTTCAGTTGGGGCCATTGTTCGGGTTTGATGCGATTGTCCTCGTATTTGATGTCGGCCTGGGCCAGAACGATTCTGGAGACTTCTGCTCTTCCTCTGAGATCGAAGTAGGTCAGCTTCAGATTTCGCATGATGAGCGCGAAATTGGAGGCAGAAGAGGAAGAGGGAGTGCTGGCGCCTTCAGAGCTGCAACACAACATTAGACTCAATGTCTACC
Source organism: Metis holothuriae (assembly GCA_028566655.1). Taxonomy (NCBI): domain Eukaryota; kingdom Metazoa; phylum Arthropoda; class Copepoda; order Harpacticoida; family Metidae; genus Metis; species Metis holothuriae. The sequence continues at coordinate 8,172 of JAOXNJ010089385.1, forward strand.
AAAGTGACTTAATGTCTACTAAATGACTAATGTCTACTAAATGACTAATGTCTATTGAAGTGTCTACTATTGATGGACTTGTGTCTACAGTCTCACCTTGTAAAGGACTGTTAGTTGAAATGGCTGTTTAGAGGTGATTGCTGTTGCTTGGCCGAGCTCCTTTTCTCCTCTGATGAAACTTTGATGAGGTTCCTCCAAATGGACGCCAGGTAAGGGAACTGTGGCCATAATATAGCATCGAGGGTGCTACCTCGTTTCATCGCAGTTTTTCTCTTTATGTTTTGTAATAAATGAGGTTTGAACAGGTAAGTGGGATTACTTGGCACTATTTGAAAGCTCTTTGTTGCCATGTGTGATCGGCTGTTGGTTGATGACGTAATAATGCAATGCCCTCCCATTTTCACACAATCCACGAGACTGCAGAGGGCGTGGTGCGGCCTCAATTGATCTTGGCTGAAACGAGTCTCGCGATGAAAAGGAGACTTGCGATTAAATGACTTTCACGATGAAACGAGCTTTGCCCCAAGGCCACACTCGATCAATTGAAGCTAGAATCAAAAGGTCAACTCTTGCTCTCTCAAGTGGGTCAGGTACGACTTTGTGAGACTAGCATTAATGCACATTTTCACACAATCATTAAAGACATTAAGGAATATACATATATACAAGGACAAAATCTCTATATAAAGGAATGTGTGTATAACGAATTAGAGTACATTTAGTGGTGGGGTTCAAAGGTCTTTCTTCTCCATTAGAAATCGTTTAAGAGCAAATAGTACAGCAGCATTACCTACTATTATTAACTAAATTACAATATTCCCAATAATTCTTTAATAGTAGGAGTACCATTAGCTAAGAAAGAGATCCCCTTAATTACCCACTTTCAGTTCTTCTTCAAAGCCCTAATTGCAAATTGGGCCAGACTCTCAATAGCATTCTTGGGTGGATTCTCAGTGCACTCGTGCCTTTCCACCTTGGGCCGAGTTTCCGAAGTGCATCTCATTAGCGCACATATTGTGTGCATCATACTGTGGGTACTTAACCATTTGCACTTAGAAGCTATAAGTACTTATCCAAACTTGGTGGGCATTAACCATTGTAGTAATAGTAGGGCATTGACTTTATGTAAAGTATGCATGAAAATTTGTCTTAATTTGCTAACCTAACCTAACCTAAGTTTGCAATGAGCAAAGATTGTTCCAAGCCAATCTTTGGTAATTTCTTGATCAAGCCCCTGGTATGTATTCGTAGTTTATAGCCTTGAATCTCTCCTCAAGGAAATGAGATTGTGGGGTCCATTGGCTAATAATGAGCATTGCTGGAGACCGTGAAAGGGGATGGGACTCTTCTTGTCGACGCAATCAGCCGATGATCACCTCCATCCATCGCCAATGACCGTCATCCAATAAGGAAAGACAAAGGAAAAGAGGCCATCTCATGGAATCGCTCCGCCTCCCTCATGACCAGACGAGAATGGAGTAGAGATCTCAAAGAGAACAAGTTGTACTGAGCACTTCTTCTAGTAAAAGTCTCAAAAAACAAGGAAACATGTTCCACTAGCTAAAACTTTGCTCTGTACCACCTGCATCAATACGCCTTGTCTGCATCCCTTTTGCGTTGGCTGAACAGAAGCTCGCTTTGTCTGCAGCCATGAAAAATGCATGGCCAAGCTGCCTGTCTGCCAACTCTGCGCTCCCCTGATAAAAACACACCCAAACACTCTGCTACATACACAATAACTAATATAAGTACATAGGTACAACAAGGGAACACATGATGATTTGGCTCTTTTTTGGGAGGGGGCCCTGAGAACGTGCAATGTTGCCATGAAAGACTCGATTTTGGCCTACTAGGTAGACTACAATGAAAATGAAAGGCCAAAAAAAATGCCTCGTCAGTATCTCCTTTTTTTTGGGTGCCAAACGGTTATGCCCTTAACGATTACTATTACACCTTTTTTCAGCTTGTACAATATTGGCAATTTTTGTTTGCGTAGCTGGCTGCCAAAGTAGAGAAAGAGAGAGAGAGCTCTTTTGGCGCCCTCCATATCTTTGTTTACTGTCAATATGTGTGTGCCAAGTTTGTTCGCAGAAAAGAAAAGCTTTGTTTTGTCTGCTTTCTCTCTTCTTTTGCAGACGTCCCTTGGGAGCGCCAGGCTGGCTGGAGAATGCACTAAATCTACTTAACGCCTTTATCCCTTTAACTGGCATGAATAAGCAGTAAAAGGTGTTTACACTTTTGACTCTTTTTCTTCACTTTGGCTTTCCACTTTTTCTCTTCCTCTCATCCCTCCAATTCATCTCTGCAAATTTGCATATTATATCAATGTGAAAAAAAGACATTTCATTTGGATTTTAGCTTAAAAGAAGATGCTTCTTCACTCATCCACAATGGGCTGTGATAATCCCCTTTGGCCACGAATAATTCCCTGCTTTTTATCTATGTCCTTGCATTATATGGAGATTAGTAGTGATTCCAGGTGAACTTTATCTTGAAGATGGCCCAAACTTCCTCTCTTCCTAAGTGCTTTCCCTAAAAAGGTGCCATATTAAGTAAAAATCTTTTAAAAAATACATAAATGTTCTATAATGCTGGCAAATTGTGCTAAAAGCGAGTCTGGCCCATCAAACTTTCCTTCCCACAAAGGCGAGTGAGTGTTCATGCCTGAGTGAAGCAGGTCGAGGGATGCTTCAATTTTCACCACTTCTCATGGAATAATGGGAATAATGTTTACACTACTTGTTACTTTATTCATTGTGTATAAAGCAAAATGTAAAATGTATTCATATTACAGGTAAAGATACAATAAAAATGCTTTAAAAAATAGTTCTTGTTATGTAATTTAATGGGTAATATTTTTAAATACAGTAATGTGAATGCCAAAGTTTTATTACCAAAAGTATTATAAATTGTTTAAATTTTGTACATTTTGATGATGTACTGCTCCTACGATTTTACTGTGGAAATATGTAGTACATAAAGAAGTAATTCTCATGGTTTGCTCCCATGGGAGTTGCATTAGAAAGCAGGTGGATCCGCAAACAGCGCCGTCCTCCCCCGTTGCATCTCGACTCTCTCCGAAAGTGCCGAACCTAGTCACTCGTCTACACCAAAAGAGACGAGATCAATTTAACATCTACTCTATTTAATACTTTTTTATGTAAAAATTTCAGAAAAAAAGAGCCAAAATTTCGATTAATTGATTAATTGATTGGTCCCAGAGATTGGCCAAGTTTCATTGCAAGAAAGAAAAGAAGAAACGTTGTTTGGAGCCCAGAGGGTGAGTGCTTCTTTCTCAGTATACGTGAGAACTTTTATATCTGTCTTTATGAGAATTTTTTTGGATAATTACGAAATTTTGGGAATTATTTATTATTTTTTTTTTGTTGTCGAGCATTCCTAATTAATCATTTAAAATGGGACAACGTTCCCATGTAAGGATAAAGTATATACACAAGTGTTACTTTCCCATGGCTAATATACATTTTTGTAAAAGGAAATGTAGACTCCTTCATAATGTGAGCTTCTTGCATGGGAATAGATGGGAATGATCGATCAATGTGGATCATTTCGCCCCATAAATAACCAATATTTTGTGTACTACTACATAGTTGTTAGTGCCAAAAGATAGCAATAAGTGCAGTTTTGGGCCAGCCAAATTATGGGCAGTGATGACATGGCACCTTTCTAGAAAGACGTCTTGATAGAGTAGGTATACCTTTAGATTATTAGGTGCAAATTCTTATTTTAACCCAAATAAAGGGTTTTCT
>JAOXNJ010089496.1:0-11941 GCA_028566655.1 Metis holothuriae
AGTATTGTCACTGGGTGCACTGTATGAACTAAATATAAAATTTGACTAAATTGCTGTTTTTTTTCACAGGGTAATCGTTTTACTGGAGTTGTGTTCGTGACGTTCGCTACCACTGCAGAGGCTGCGTTTTTCCTTGACACGTGCCAAAACAAGGGGATTGTGTTCGGCGACCGAATTCTCAAGGCCAAATGGCGCTTGGAGCTGGAGAATCATGCTACTGCGGAGACCAATGACAAATTCGACGCCAACAAAATTGACCGCGTGGTTCATGTCAGGGGCTTCGACCGCTTGGTGAGTCCCGCCTTCATCCAGTTAACTGTAACAGTTTGTCAGTTTACATTTTTTCAACGATTTTTTGTCTGGTTAATCGGGATTTTAGGACACGAGTGACGAAGAGCTGGCCACGTTCTTTGGACAATTTGATGGCTCCGTAGATGTGCAGCGTCGCGTTGTCCGCAACCGGCCTGGTGTTCCTTGGCGTTTCTTGGGCTCGGTGTTCGTCACGTTTGAGGATAGACAAAGCGCCGCCAAGTTTCTTTGGGACGCGAGGAAGGACGGACTGCTCTACCAAAATGGCGACCGACTCAGAGCCGAATGGCAAGAGGACTTCTACAGACACAAGGGAAAGTTCAGCAAGGAGAGGAGCCTCAAGCCCTCGTCGGACACGTTTTAAGTGTCGGCCTGCTCAACCTCTGCCTTTGTTATCCCAAGAATGTCCAGCATCAGACGAAGTCACAAAAGACGACTTTTCACAATAGTCCTCAGGAATCAAAGAATCTTGTCTGTAATCGTAGTAATCTGGTGATTGAAGTCAGCAGAGACACCAGGATCGAGGGTATGAAAGAAGTAAGTGACGTGACGTGACCTGACAGCACAGACGCACCTGTCTGTTCGTCAAAATTCGAAGATCTTTCTCATCAATTTGAAGAGTCAAGTCATCTTAAGTTAAGAAGAAAGTTGAGCCTACAGTGTACCTCAAAGAATAAAACGAAATTTTTTTTGACGCAGTTTAAGCGAAGTTTGGAATAGTCGGAAACATTCCAACACTACAGGATCAAGAATAGAGATCAAATATGAAGTTTAAAAATACCACCGAGGATGAAATTTAATGTTTTGGAGAATAGAAGAAGGCCTACGAACTTCAAGTGCTTGTGTGTACGAGTATGTGTGGGTTGACAGTGGGCGTCGTCTGTCCGTAGTGTTGTTGATGTGGCTCATGCTTTTTAATGTGGGTTCATGCATGTGGGTGCATTAACGAGGTATATAATGTGGGTTCATTATGATCGTGATGGAATTGTTACGTAATCTTGTTAGGAGTGATAATGTCATGTGTTCCCACATTCCGCAGCTTCTTCTTAAGGCTGGCTCTCTCATCAGAAGACTTCATCAGAGGACGAAATGGGCGTAGGTCAATTAAAATACGTGGTCCGTCGCATTCTTCGTATTGTTAGATATGAGGGACCCGATATGAGTTGGTGCTGACTTCCAACCGGTCGTCCTATGGACACAGTCGGCAACAGCTTTGGGTCGCTTTCAAGGACACTGGGTGTGGAGCCTCATATCTTGTCCCTAATACCGACTTTGATAAACACCAGCAACCAGAAGCATCCCGCGACCAGAGGAGCAGGAAAGACAGAACTGGCCATGATTCACATCTTTTTCCAAACACTCTTATCCCAGCTATACGATGGATGTTTTGGTTTCTGGGTTAAAATGCGAATGTTATTTATTGGTTGTAGGTCCTCTTAGAGCGATTCTGTGGAAAGGGCGACGGAGCAAAGACAAAGCCACCAACGCCTGTTTACCACGATAAGTTCGAAGTTCGAACACACCTGCATTGAGGTGTGGGGACAAATGTCACGACCGCGCTCCACTTGTGTCAGATGCATAAAGAAGTTACATTGTAGTGCGGTTTGCTGGCTTACAGACGTCATGCTATGACGGTGCATTGCTTCGTTTGTTTGTGGTCGTGTTCGTCGTCAGCTCTGGGCCTAGGCAAGCGCTGCAGCGCCCGCTCCGTCCGTCAGTCGCTCAGCGAATCCCCCAGCGTGCACATCGATCCTCAATCAGGCATACAGAGTGGATCGATTTGAAAGAGCTCTAAAAGTCCATCAAGACATTGATTGAGTCCGAGTGATCAGTGAGGTGAGCTATTTGGCAAGCTCCAAGTTGTTGCTGAGAGGTGCATCGATCAAGTCTTAGCCATTAGTGGTGCACATTTTGGCCAAAGCAGTGCCCAAAAGCAATTTGTGCAGGTACTACATCTTTGAACACTATTCATACTTTTTTATCGGTATATTACATTGTCTTCTTTTAGTTAAGCTCTGCTCTGGTGGCCTTTTTTGGCCACCAGACCAAGAGCTACGACATGATTGACGGATGCCTACATTTGTGGATGAGGGCCAATACTTTAATATTGATTCTATAACTTGACTGACTTTTCGTTCATGGATTTGCTATTGCCCAAATTTTCGTATCACTTCGTATTTCAGCGATTGAGGCTTGTCTCCTTTGCTCTGTGATTCCTTACGCAATTATGTAGCTAGCAATCACTGATTACAGTGAACATGACGATGATGAGTTTGATGATCATGGGTGAGCGAGCAGTGACGACTTCTTTTCTCAGTAGTAGCTATGTCGCTGCTCCAGTTACGAGAGAAACTTTCACTCACCTTTATTTTACTCCAGCACTATTGCTTAACCCACTATAATCACAAAACATACTCGTAACCTAAACTAAAAAAGTTATTTAGTTAGACTGTCCAATGCAGTTTGCTTCTCGACCGCTCATCCCGTGACGACACTACAATCTAGCTCGATCCATTTTTAAGTCATTGTCAGTAAAAACGGCAATCAGCCATCGTGCTAAACCATTTGCTATAACCAATTTATTGTATTGTGCAAATATTTTGCTTGCAAAATGATTAAGTTGTGCAATTCTGATTGATTTACAGAATAGCATGTGTGGCTGGTCCACTGCCCTGCGGGCCTGGGTCAATAGTCGGTAAAGGGAAGAGTGTTCGGGCAAGTTTCTCTGCGGCAAGTTGACCATGAACTACTTCGGTCTTCTCGCCTTGATTCTCGTGGCCGGTTCGAGTTTGGGCGCGGAGTCGAGCAACCCCTTCCGCCGCCGCGGCGCCTCCCTGACGGGCCACTTCGTGGGCGACCGTCGCTCCTCCTTCGACGCCTTCTTCGTCAACGACCTCGACACCGAGGCCGCCCTCAGGCGCCAACAGCGCCAGCTGGAGGCGCACTCGACCGTCTCCAAAGACGCCATCAAATCGCTGCCCATCAGAACGGAGCGCAGAGCCTCGGCCCCAGGGCCTCAAGAGGAAGAGGAAGAGGAGCGTCCTCAGACCCGCGTGCGTCTCCACAGCGGTCGGTCTCGATTCGCGTCCTCGCTCCATCTGCCCTCCTCCTTCCAGTCGGTGCGCATGCGCTTCAGGCCCGACCACCACGAGGAGGAGCAGTCAGAGAATGAGGAGCAGGAAAAACATGAGGATGAACCAAGGCCAGCGCTGCCCAAACGACGCATCTTCGTCTCCTCTCGATCTTCAACGACCACTAGAAGCACTTCCACAACTACCACTGCATCCACTCCTGCTCATCATTTCCGGGGCCGGGTGGTCAAAGTTGGACGGCGTCGCCAGCCGACGCCGTTGCCCGAGGTGGGCGGGGCCGTGCTCCCGCTCAAGTCCACCACGCCCCTCACTCTGGTGCGGCGCCGCAAACCTGCCAAGGACGAACTTAGGAGGTGAGTGAGCATTTTTTTTAGTGACATTTACCGTAAATTGTTCAATACATTGCTTTTCGATCTCTTTTTTGCAATGACTCAAAGAGCGAACGCGTAAATGGCCTTCCTCGTCTTTGATTGGGAGAAAGGGTTTTGACACTCGAGTCTTGGTGGGTGTCCCTCTCATATTAAATGAGTGTGGCCTGGGGGCCCTAGAATAATTGGGTCGGCTCATTGAGGCCGCGGGCAAGGCTGGCCTCTCTCATCACGATGCTTTTGGAGCAAGGTCGATTGAACTTGAGTATCTAACGCTCACTGTGCCAATCCCACTTTTACTCACTCAGCTCGCTCTGACCCCACAGATCGAACGGCTTTGGCCTCATAGTCTTTGTGTATTGTTGAGTTGCAAAAAGGATTGCCTAATCCACTCTATTAAGGCCTCTATGCTGATGAACCGTCCTTATCAATTGTGTTTTTCTAGGACTCTTTTCCTTCTGCTTGGCTGGCGACTTCTGATCAATTTGCCACATTACATGGTTGCGTGATGCCTTGCCCTTATCACTGTGCACATCTGTGCGAACTTGACCAACCGGCTCAATTAGATTGGCTCTTCCACATTCACCTAATCACGTTCACAGCAATGTGTGCAGGTCCGAGCATACTTGATTTTTTGGCAATAATATTGCTTTTATTAAAAGACGCCATACTTCATTGTTATGGATGAACTAGAATGTAATGAGCTTTAGGACTAAATCATTAGGTGAGTTGGTGGCAAGCCAACATTGTTTTGGTTGGCCCAAGGCCCATGCTAAACCTTGGAAGGCCGTGAACACCTGACGCATACCGCAATATGTGGTTAAGTCGTGCACAAATGAGACAAATTGAACTCGATGTGGGTGGACAGAAAGACAGAGCTGAGTGCACAAGAGTTGAACCCAATAATAGCTCATTCGCAAGTGCTCAACAGGTGCTCAGAGCCGCCCACGCTAATTCCTACTGACCCTTCCAAATTATTCCAAGTATCATGGATACCTACTCGCAAACGTTTAATGCACTTATACGAGTAGTTAGGCGAAAAGGACTTGGAGTCACGTGGCCGGCTCCACGTGTTTCGCTTGTTTACATTTCTGCGTCAGCAGACGCCGATGACGCATTTTTTGCGTACGCGCCCAGCGTGACGCCCGCTTTTTGCCAGCACTTCCGCCCGGCGCTCGACACGACGATGGATGGACGCACTCGACGACAACTAATGAATCCTGCCAAACAGTGCCAACTGTCAAACGTGTTCAACAATGTGTCACTCTCGTCCTTAAGAAGCGAAGTTCGACAACGAGCACTTTTCTTGCTCGAGGTCGAGGCACGTTAAAAGGTGACAGAGTGGAAAGGTCTCAGGGCCAACGCCCACGTTTTTCTTGACCAATGACTCAACTATTATAACCTTTCTTTACGATCTAAAAAGAAACCATTTAGTTGCGATGTGCTTTGGGGCCCAATAATGGCTTATGTGTGATAAAGCGTAGTTCAAGCAGGAGGAAAAGTAGTACAATCGTAGTAAAGGTTTTATAATAAACAATTGATTGTTCTGCTTTGTTGGGGCTCGTTAGGCGTCTGGGGCAAGGTCAATGTCGTCATGCGGTCTGTGTCGATGGATTGGTCGTGTTTGTGGCCAGCTTTTTGTGAATGAATGTGGGCAGGCATTGCGCAAGGCCAGTATCCACAGCCTTTAGCATCTGACTTCGAGGCCGAGTAGGCTCTATCAACTCATCAGAGATTGAGCGACGCCCCACTGCACTAGATCTACGTTAGAACTCCTATAAAAGGGCTTTTATCACCAGTAATCCAGTTCTTAGTTCACTCAAGTTCATGCCCTTATGTTTATTACTAGACTAGAAAGTACTCGTAAGTCTAAAATTGGGCTTAACCACATTGCCTTCTCCGAGCTAAAGCAGTGAGTACTTACATTTGTTCCTGCAGGTAGTATTGGCAATTTTAGTCACGACCTCTTCTAATTCGACCATTTTAAAACCACAAGTGCTGAATAAGCTACTGTTTGAATGCAAAGCTCTTTGAGATTACCTGCTACTGCACCTACTACTACCTGCGACTGCTACCTTTTTATTTGTTTTTTTTTGTTAGTGTTTAGGGAAGCCTTTTGGAGCCTTTACTTAGGCAGTAATTCGCTATAAAAAAAAAAACAAGGTGTATTGTGTAACGATTATCGTGCCTTTTTGAGCTCCTGATGGATTGGTCGAGCCCCAAGTCGAATTTGATTCACCGTGACGGTTGCTTCTTAGTGCCTCTTTTTTAGTAGGATGTAATGCTTCTACAGTTTTGATCAATGTGAGGCCGATGTGGACGTTTTGTCGACATTCCGTCGACGTTGCAATGCATCATGTCGAATGCAAGTTGTAATGGGCAGCAAGAGGTGCAGAGCTGTGATGTGTACTTGTTATGAAGTGGTGACCTTCGATGGCTGGTTGCATTGACTCAAGGCCTTTGCAGGCCCTCTCGGCATTGTTTTTGGCCCGAATCTTTTCTTTGAGCAAACACTCACTGGCCAGAAGAACAAACGAGGATGGACTTGAGCAACCAACACTTCCGCAAAGCGTAAACAGGACCGCTCAGGAACGCGGCAGAGGTCAGAGTCGATTGCCACCAATTTTTGCTGCTCATCCACTACATATCCTATAACAACTACCTAAGTTCGTAATGACTTTTGCTTATTACTGCCTTATCTTTGTTCATGTCTTAGCAGTCCGATGTGGAGCAATGAGTGGAGGGGCTCGGCTTTTGTTATGTCTTTGCTGCAGATATTTGTTTGACCTCGACTATGGCCTGCGGCTGCCTCGAAGTGCACTAACGAACCAGCAAGGCCGGCTCCAGAGACCTTATACTAGTGCGTGTCGCTTTCAATCACTGACCGACATCAACGAGCTGGCACTTGCTATTTGCTTTTACGACTTCTCTCATGACTTCTTTTCTCAATGTCCTCATTAATTTACTGAGCTACCTCACTTTCAAAGTGTTTGTAGTTACCAGTTATTACTTTTCCCAAATAATCGCTCATTTCTTGTGGATTAGGAGAAAGGTGGATCGGTCTGCTTCGTATGTTGAATATGGAGCATGCAGTAATTTGTGTGGCCTTTTTCACTATGTGAGGTGTGGCATACAAAGCATTCATTGCACAGTCTTCCTGAGATCTTCTATAGGGCGAGGCGACCTTCGGCATAGGAAGGCCACACAGGTCCCATTTCTGATCCAAATGGAGGCCTTGCTCATACCAACAATATGTACACCTACAAAACCCATTTACTACTCTTTGGGATCTGCTTTGGTGCAGGGGAATAACAATGGCTGAATGAATGATGTTGGGCTTTGTTTCAGAGCACGATCTGGTGTCAGCAAATCGAGCTTTCAGAGCAATCTAAGCACTTATGATAGAACCTTATCGTAAGGCATAACGGAGCTTATTGCAAATCTGGTTTTCTGGGTTATTGTGTTTTTTGCTCGTTTAAGAATCGTTACAAGCTATTTGGTGCCTCCCCTTTAGTACATTCCTGTCGTGTTATGGCCAGATTGAGTAGGATAACGACGAGGACGAGTCTTGTTTTCTTTTGACGATCGCCACCTGGGTGGTCCGCATTATTGCGTCAACACCAAAGAACCTTCGCTACTTATACGCTGTTTTTGTACTAGATTGCTTGAAGAGCCGCCTTCCCTCTGTCATTGCAGTGCTCGTCCAGCCCTGTCACCAATTAAAGCAACTCTCCCCTCTCTAAAAACCCAATGACGAAGCCACTTCTAAGGACACATCTTCTAAGGACACATTCGAAGCCTCTTTATAGGAGCATTAAAGTGGACAGAACATTTATGCTACTTAAATGTCGACATTAAGTCAATATTAATGTTCCCCTGTTCCCACGTTGCATTCCTTTCAATAGCGCCTTTGGAAGGCAAGAACTGCGACGCAGAAGCAAGTCTCGGTTTATTTAGGTAAATAGCGGTGCCCCAAAGGTCACCTAGCACATCTTACTCACATTCAGTGTACAAAACAATCAGCACCGTTACTACATGTGACCTCGCAGGCTCATTCATTAAGTGCACCTAAGTTACTTGTACCAAAGGTCTTATAACTTCATAATGAAGTGCTTAGAGTCGGTGTTAAGTCGGGAAGTCGGGAAGTCTTTAGACAAATGCGTAATTTGCATGGAATTTGTTGCCAGCAAAACGAGGCACGAGTTTACTCGGTTTGACGCAAATCGTGCGTCACACCTGTCTGCCGGAAGAGCGACGAGCCGCGACGAGCCAAGTCGAGCACTACATATTAGTGCATAAGTAATGCAAGACACAAAGGAAGGAAGCTCATAGGAATGGACAACAAATGCAGACATAAAGGAACAACAAATGTGTGTAATGTGCTTCCTTCGGCTCTGATCGAGGGTCTCACTACTCTGTCTCGAGAGAACCACTCGAGGGTGAAGGGAGGCCACATTCTACTTATGCACAAATTCTAAAAAGAAGTCTTTTTATGACTATCTCTATTGGAGGCCCTTTTAAAACGGCTTTTAACAAATATTATTGCTGGGTACCGAATTTTACATAAATAGAGAGAGGGCTTGTCCTTCTGGTCGCCTTTGTGAATGCGTTCTTGCTTGCATGTTTTTTTGTGGAAGGGCTCGCAAAGAAGTTTTGACAATGCATGTATAATGGGAAGTAGAATGTGATCAATGGAGGAAATGAGGACGGACGAATCCGACATTGCAATCAATCAATCAATCAGTCTTGTCTCTCGCAGACTCTATGATTGCTTTGTACACAGAAACCTTCAGTCATGCCACGGGAACGCGTGCAAGACATAACATAGCGCCCCTTCTCATACTCTGCTCAGGTTTGCTTCTATAAGTCGGTAGTAAAACGATACATGCGTACATTTAACCTTGGTATGGAAGTGGACCAGTGCAGTGGCATGTTGAATCAATCGATCACGTGCTTCCTTCTCCATGTCGATCGATGTGACCAAGTGACTCGATTTATGCGATTTACATGAGACACAGTGGAACCACAAACAAGCACAATGCTCGACCTTGAGGCCCACTGGAAGACGAGACATGTCCAGGGCGTGTCGAGTCGTTCCTTCTTTTTGTCCACTTAAAAAGAGAAGGGAAGCAAGGTACTGTAAAAGAGAAGTACCTACGAGTTCCTAGACCAAAAGGATTTTTTTCAAGTACAGAGTAATACAAGTTGTTGAAAACTCGAGTATATATGTTTTGACATTGGTTAAAAAGGGAGCTGGAGGCAAATTGGCGTGGTCGACCACATGCAGCGTCCTCGTGTGTATGGCTGTTGTGGTCGCATAAGCAGAAGCTGCGACCAAGGACGAATAAGGCGACAAGGACACAATACTGTATTACCTGCTAATGTGTCACAAAAAGAGACTTCTTTGTGCCCTATTGACTACTCGTTTTATGTTCACATTAGGCGAAGAGAATATCTTGTTCAACAAAGACTTGTAGTCCCGGCTTCCTTTCTCCTCTGCCCTGGCAATTAGGTGACGGGGCTAGGTAAGGTTGCACCAGCTCCCTTCCTCTTCCTCCTACAAGAACTTCGACTACTACGACTGCAATAACAATGACTAAAGTGGCTACAAAAAAAGACGAGCTCTGAGACTATGATGATTACAAAGCGGTAAGAGCTAACAAAAAAGCTAGGTAACAATCACTCCTTACTTGTCTCTTTTGGGTCTTTAATGACTACCTAGCTAGTAGGTATATTATTATTATTAGTTGAAGAATTAGTTCCTATAGGAGAAAATGGGGCCACTTAGGACAAGTCTTCCTGATAATATCCTTATGTTCACATCCCTTACTTCTATAAAGCTATTACATATGTATGAACATTAATGCTATAAAAAGGATTTCATCTATTTCTAGTTCTCCTTCGTTTGGCGTTGAGGACGATGCTTCGTTCGATCCCTGCGTGTCGCACCGGTTGATTGTGAACGAGACGCAGAGATCGTTCAACCATCATCTCTCCTTGGGCCACGGATCCTCGCCGGTGTGCGACGACAGCCTGGAGGAGGCCTGGTACCGCTTCGTGTCCCCCGCCGGCGGCGCCATGGCCGACGAGTGCCCCGGCGGCAACTACTGCGGCACAAACAAGCCCATCTGGCTCAAGGGTGAGAACAAACTCTGGTGATCGATCTATCTTGGCCCTGGGGGCCAAGGTAGATCAAAAGCTCATCTTGCCAGAGTCTCATCAGCTTGTATTGTATAGTTATTTACCTGCAAGTATGAGAGGGAACGTGTTTTTAATTTAGTGCAAAATCCATCAACTACTTTTCTGACTTTGCAATTTGTTTACAATCATCTTCAACTAGCAGAAACATTGTGCTTAGCGATTAGCTGTGCGATAAATAGTTCTTTTTGAGTGGTGCTAATATGCTCTTCTGGCCTCGAGTGCCTTTAGCCCACAGGCAAATTAAGACCACAAACCAAGATACCTATTATAGAATTATTTAATAATAATATTTGAGTATATTTGTGTGGGACTGGAGGGATTATTAATGCATGGCAATGCGACCTCTGTGGGGTTCACGGTCAGGTTGGCTATTAGTTCATCTACAGTAGGTCTCTTGATAGCATCATCTTGGGCCTGAATCTCCGCAAGATGTTTTCTTCTCCCTACATTTTTTTGCAGTTGTTATATCTGATGAAAGACTAACGATGTCGAAATTGGCCCTTGAAATGAGTCTCTGACTCTCATCAGCGCCTGCAAATTGCGACTGAGCTGCACTTACTCAAGAGAGAAGTGAGGTCATATCACGAACCACGTAGGCCATTATCACGCGACCTGGCATCTCACGATTCGGGAAAAGTCGTCTACCAAGTATTATGGGAATTATACCAGCCCATTTTAAAAGGTGCTTTAGAAAAATGCTACTACAGTCGAAGTAGTCTGTCCTGTCCGGATCTGGCGGTCAGCGAGATCTGGGCTTGATTTGAGCCCAACCGGCTGCAAGTCTCCATTCTTTTCACACTTGACAAATGATTCCTGTCAGGGCATTTTATAGTATATGTAGGTCGATTTCTGTCCCCAGGCCGCTTTTTGCATTTCCTCACTAAATAGACACTGCATTTTTCAAGAGCTCCATGTAACTTCTCGTGCACATAGATATTTTTCACCCTATAACCCGGATTACATAACACGCTTTGTACATGTAAAGCCCATCTGTGAGGACGTGGGCGTCATTAAAAGTTCATTTTTAAAGTCTCAGTGTGGTCATCCTCTTCTCGACCGTTGTTGTCACCGTTGTCGTCATGTCGTCATCGTCAAAAAAGCTCTGGTTGAGCCCAAAGTACCCGCAATTGCATCACAATGAGCACTCACAAGTGGTGGGCGAAGTGGTGGAAGGCCTTCAGGAACGGGTTTAGCTGGTCAGAGTCAGCTTGCCACCCACGTGGGCCCAACTATTCCGTTATAGGCCTTTTTTGGAACTACTGTCCAGTTCTAAGAGCATCCAAGTTGACCTAATGGCACTCGAGATCTAAGTTTAAATTTGGGCCCTAAACAAAGTACGTACTACATTCTAATTCTGCTATTTGGTAGCTGGAGTGGACAGGTTATGTACTCGTATGTAACTTACCGAAACGTCTGCTTTGCATCTCAAGGTCGAGTTGTTGTTCTCGCTGATGCGGAACCAGACCACATTACTAGTGTACTTATTTACTTCAAGATGTTGGTGCAAGGAGCTCGTTAGAGAGAAGAAACGTGCTACTAATATCGTTTTGCCTACTCCAATTGGTGCTTTGCCAACGCCTCCCAATAGATCGATGCCGTCAACAACCAGATTGTACGTACTCTTTATCGAGCACTCAATCTGCAATCCAATATTTGTATTCCATTCTATACAATATTGGTGTTTTGGAATGGGTTAGAGGGGTCTAAATATCAGGTTGTGCATCGTCTTAAAGAGATCGATCTCTCTTGTGCACCACTTGATTGGCCTGCTCAATTAACTACGTATTTAATAGTGTTATTGTTAAGGCACGCCTATCTTTACGAAGCCCATTTAAATGTTTATATGTTGTTTTGCTTCAGGCTCTGCACCGAGCGTTTCTGACGGCGTGGTGTCGGCGTCGGCGTGCGTGAACGACGGCCGCGAGTGCTGCGTGCACACGTTGCCCGTGCGCATGAAGAACTGCTCCGACT